>CM055128.1:164463322-164624982 GCA_029206835.1 Rana muscosa | reverse complement strand
TTTTTTTAAACGGGGGAGAGTAATGCAATATTAGATTGATTAAAAATCAATAATTAATTAATCCAAACACTGTATATATGAATGAAATTCAAAAATAAATATTAAAAGTAAGGAATACAACTTACAATAGGATCCATTTACATAGGTATCCATTTGTAAGAGAAAATTTTTGTATGAGGGGAGAGCAATTATGTATGCACATACTACATGGGCGCTTAAGGACACCTATGAATGTATAAGGATGGTAAGGGATAAAAAGGGAGGAAAGAGAAGAAAAGAGAGGGGGGGAAGGAGAAGATAAGAAAAGAGGATGGGGGAAGGGAGGGGGGAAAAAGGGGGGGAAAAAGGAAAGGGAAAGGTTTGATGGGAGGGTTAGTGGAAAGGGGAAAGGGGGGGAGGGAAGACGGGGGAGAGGGGGATGGTTGGGGGAGGGGAAAGGGAAAATGAAAGGGCAAATAAGAGGGATATTTTTTATTTTATGAAATATGGGAGTATATTGGGAAAATACTTACTGTATCAAAAAATGACCCAACCACCTCAGACAAATATGTGCAGGTGTCTGACAGACACATAGAACATCACTGGGGGGGGGGGGGAGTATTTTTAAGAAAGGGTGGGAAAAAGAGGGGGGAGGGGGAAGAAACATAATTAGAAAGATTTGCAATATGGTGGATATTTCAAGCTCCTCGTTGATACCTCCAGGATTGAGAGTATCCAATGAATGAATCCAATATGTTTCTCTTTCACACAATTTTTGGAATCTCTCTGCTTCTGAAAAAGTATTAGGGATCTGTTCAATAACCCAGACCAAAAAATAAATAAAAAGTTCCCACCAGATATATACATATATATTTATAAAATTAATTTATTCTGCTAGACATCGCACACTATGGACTTTATTGAAGAGATAGTGTAACAAAAATTCAGTATTCTTGACCAACTTTATACTACACTACCTCTTTCCCTATTTTCACCCAATGCCACATTAAATAAAAATTCTAGATACAAATTATGTGGTAAATTCAATTAAAACGCCTTATGCACTTTACCAATTCACAATGGTGGGACAAATATTTTTTTGAAAAATACCTAGACAATAAAATATCACCTAGAGGTCTTCGAATTCTAAAAAACTGCTCCTTATTCGAACCTGAGAAAAGAAAAAAAAAGAAAAAAGGGGGTACCCCTGGGTAGACTTTTAAGGCACTGGTAGTATTAATTCCAAATATACGGGATATTGAAGTAAAAAATAGTTTTTATTCACAATTATACATATTTATCAAAAAATGAATTAAATTAAAATATACAGTTCCAAAGATTGTCACCATATAGGTAAATACATGAAAACCTTCTTTACACCCGACGCGTTTCGGGGTAACCTTCTTCAGGGGTGTGTAGAGAAGGACAATTAGTTCATCTAAGCATAAGAATACATAAAGTTAATTACATGCATTTAAAACATTATTATCAAATATATACAAAAAGTTTTCTTTATATATGATGTATATACATGTAATCATTCACTTACGTATTATAAATGTAGTAGGAGGATGATGAATATTTCATTGGATGCGATTTTTTAAAAGCATTCAAAAAAATAAACAGAACGCTGGGTTCTGTCAATAGGGTTGCCAGTCAAGCAAGAAGTGGGTATCAGAATATACAATTAATGCAGGTTTGAGAAGGACATTTATAAGGAACAGGTGTTCATCCCGTTAGGGAGAAATTATTCCAAAGATCGAGAAGCCGGTGGATCAACCAGAAGAGATATACTGGGACTGGGGTAGAGGTCCCTAAGAATATAAAAGAATAAATACAAATAATGGATTGTATCCTGATGGGGCTAAATGATATATATTATATAGAAAAAATAGAGATCTACTACAATAACAGTTTATATGTTTAAAAAATGTTTTTAATAAAGGATAATGAAAGATTATATATGTATATGTACCTGAGTATATGAGATCCGTAAAAGACCTAATAATGTCCGCTGTCAAATTCGAACCTGATGACGTCAAAGAATTAAGTAGTCTAGCAGAGTTATGCACATCAAAATGGATTCACATTTTGGTGAAGCACAGAATATTCAAGTTTGAGCAGCTTGAAAAAGCGGTACAGGGGGGCGTGGCTTGGACTCCACCGAGATGGCGGTGTGATCCCTGAGCTCCGGCGGACAGCGGGACAATAAGCGGCTAACAGCAAAGAAGGGCACATACAAAGAGTCTAGAAACAGCGGTTTGACTCCCCACCACCCGACCAACATGACCAGAAAGCGGCCAGCTGAACGCAGACCGAAGAAACTGACGGATTATTACATGCTGCCGTCGCAGCCTCGAGGACAAGATGGCGCCGGCGCCTCTCCAGCTTCCAGAGCGACCAGAGGACATCCTAAGAGCGGTAAGGGGATGTCGACCAGAAAGTCCCTCGATAACACTGATGCACCCCAGACTTACCAGACCCCATCTCCACTGAGCGGTAGCCCGGCTAAGACCCGCTTTAGGACGGAAGAGCCTGATCTGCAACAGTGTGAAGTAAGATCCACTGCAGACTCACAGGATGACACTAGGGAGCTTCCAGATTCGATAGTCTCATTCCCCACGCTGCACCAACCAGTGATGGACACTACACTAAAAGACATGCTTATTTCACTCAGGAGCTCGATTCACAGTGATATGATGGCCTGCATGAGGAGATTTAGCACTGAGCTTGCAGAAGTGGGTGATAGAGTTGACCATATTGAGACAAAAATGGGGGAATATGCCACCACCATTAATGATTTGGTGGATGCAAACGACACAGTAGAGGATGAACAAGCATGGATGAGAGCGAAATTAGCTGATTTAGAAGACAGGTCTAGGAGACATAACGTTAAGATAAGAGGAATACCTGAAACTGTAACCCCCTCTGACCTGCGCTCTTATGCTACTACCATGCTCACCACGCTCATGCCTGATCTTTCCGCCATTGAACTCGCTATAGACAGAATTCATAGACTACCGAAGCCGTCTTTCATCCCAGATAATGTCCCTAGAGATGTTCTATTCTGAATCAACTTCTACCAAACCAAAGAGAGACTAATGACAATAACACGCAAAGGGGAGCACCGCAACACTGAATACTCCACTTTACAATTTTATGCTGATCTGTCTCAGTTCACGCTACAACTTCGTAAAAATTTGAACAATGTCACCAAGGCATTGAGAAACCATAGTATTGACTACAGGTGGGGATATCCCACGAAGCTATTGGTGACTAAAGATGGTACAACGCATGCAATCACGTCCCCGTCTAAGGGGTACCGATTGCTACAGAAATGGAAAATTCTACCGGAGGGGTCAGATGAAACTCCTAGAGCAGGTAACTCCAGCAGGAGTTCCCGAGATCAAAAACAAAGGGATGACTCCGTATGATAAAAGAGAAACCCTAATGCCTTATAAGAATTGCCCACTCCCAGGGCCCCGCATATCGGAGCTGCCTCCACAACTCAAGCTCCCAATTTTTTGAGCAGAAATGTTCTGCCTCAGGGTTGTGATGACCCATGTTTTACGTTTTAGTTTACGCACTTTTCGTTTTGTTTACCAGTTTTTTTTCCAGGAACAGCACAGACCAATTCATCTAAGAGCCAACACTACCTTTCTTCTATTCCATTCCCACTACTGCTACAGCATCGCTACATGGAATCTTCTAATCGGACAGGGATGGGTCCCCCTCAAAAAATCGCCTACTACGAACATTGACTGTAAGTACTTCCACTATACGCCACACATAGCATTCTTAAAGGACCTACATGCCAGTTAAAATTCTCTCAATTAATGCCCATGGCTTAAACCACCCAGTTAAGAGAGCATCCCTCTGGAGAGAAGCTGTATCTTCGCAATGTGATATACTCTGTGCACAGGAGACCCACTTCCACATTAATGCTCCACCTAAATGCACTTACAAGTCTTTCCAGCATTACTTCTTCTCTAACATGGCAGCGAAGCGAAGAGGAGTCCTCATTGCGATTAGAGACACAATTTCTTTCAATTTAATTTCGGAAATCTCTGACCATCAAGGTCGATATCTAATACTAATTTGCGACATAAACAACACCCGCTATACTCTAGTAACTCTTTATGCGCCCAACAAACGTCAAATTCGATTTCTCAACAGACTCATGCACAAAGTTGAAAAGGTGAAACAGGGCTCCCTTGTGCTGTGTGGAGACTTCAATGTAGTTCCTAATCCAACTCTGGATTCTACCACGATCCAGTCTACCAGGATACCATCTTTGGGGAACTTTCTTCGCTCTCATGACCTATATGATGCGTGGCGTTGTACACACGCCAGTGAAAGAGATTATTCATTTTTCTCACATAGACATTGCTCATATTCGAGGATTGATTTGTTTTTATTAGACAGGTGGTTGCTCCAAAAAGTTTCCCAAATAAAAATTGACACGATAACGTGGTCAGACCACGCTCCTATTCTCCTCGAACTGAGAGATTCTTATCCCGACAACACTACCTTTGTTTGGCGTGCCAACGCTCAAATTATTCAAAACCCAACCACTAAAACAATCCTGAAAGACCACCTGTCGGACTATTTCCGAATCAATTCCTCTTCCACGGATGATGCTTTTTTGCTTTGGAATGCCCATAAGGCATACATAAGGGGCATATTTATTCAATTAGGCGCTAGGCTCAAAAGGCAGAGGCAGCTGAAAATCTCCACATTACTGTCAGAAATTGATTCCTTAGAAACCCAGAATAAGATGAACCCTTCCTCCCCCGTCAGCGCCAAACTCACTACACTAAGACATGATCTTAGATTACTTCTTCTCCAAACTTTTGAACAAAAAGACAAAAGAATGAAAATGTCCTTCTACTCCACTAATAACAAAGCAGGGAAAGCACTAGCGAGACGCTTACAGGGACAGCATTTTAAATCTAGGTTAGCTTATATTATTCACCCTACGAACAAGGAGAAGGTGTATGACCCCCAGGGCATCGCTGATGCCTTCAGCGATTATTATGGCTCCCTTTATAATCTTCATTTAAATAAAGACACCTACCAACCTTCCTTATCAGCCATTGAGGGGTTTCTGGCTGACATTAACTTACCTACCCTGACACAAGAACAGTTACGAGACATAAATTCCGCCTTCACTCTCGACGAAGTTCTGCAAGTCATAAGAACCCTCCATAGTAACAAATCCCCGGGCCCTGACGGACTTATAGGTGATTACTTCAAAACATTTCAAACAACCTTGGGACCTCACCTACTAAAAGTTTTTGATACTGCAGCTGCCTCTGCCTCTTTTCCTGCTGAGATGCTGGAAGCTTTGGTGGTCACACTCCCCAAACCGGGGAAGACACCTGATGCACCCCAGAATTTCAGACCAATTTCATTATTAAATGTTGACCTTAAAATATATGCCAAGATGATAGCCTTGAGGTTAATTAATATTTTACCTACTTTGATCGATCCCAACCAATCGGGGTTTACAAAGGGCAGACAGGCATCAGACGCCACGAGACGCTTGATTAATATTACCTATGTTGCCAGGAAATGTCGCACGCCTTCTCTGCTCCTAGCGTTGGATGCGGAGAAGGCGTTCGACAGAGTACACTGGGTGTACCTACAGCAAGCTCTATTAAAATTTGGGTTCAAAGGCCTTCTGCTTTCCGCAATCCTGGCTTTATATACTTCACCATCAGCCAAAGTTTACACGTCAGGTATGCTATCCAGATCCTTTGGGATTACTAATGGCACGAGACAAGGTTGTCCCCTCTCTCCCCTCATTTTTAATCTCCTGATGGAGCCACTAGCAGCTCGCATCAGGCAGACATCAGAGATACAGGGTTTCACAATCAACAATAAAAAACATGTCATCAGCCTTTTTGCTGATGACGTGATTCTAATGCTTACCAATCCAATATCTTCCTTGGAAAAGGTCTCGCAAGTACTCCAGGAATATAGCCAAATATCTTATTACAAGGTGAATGAATCAAAATCTTATATTCTGGATTTGGGGGTGCCCCATCGCGACAAAACTACATTACAATCCAATTATCCATATATCTGGTCGAGTTATGCCATAAGCTACCTGGGGATCCAGCTCGCCTCTCACCCTGAACAACTATATAAAGCCAACTACCAACCATTGGTAACACAAATATCGGATAGGCTAGGTATACTGAGCAAACATATATTATCATGGACAGGTCGATTGGCGGCTTTTAAAATGCAGATTCTAGCCCAAATCCTATACATCTTTCGGACAGTCCCTATTCCGGTTCCCAAAACTTTCTTTAGCGGTTTACAAAAAATGCTTTCGGGTTTTCTTTGGCAAGGTAAGAAGGCGAGGTGCACTTTCTCCAAACTTAGAAAACACAAAAGGGCAGGGGGTGCGGGCGTACCAGATTTCTCTGACTACCACAAAGCGGCAATACTAGCACAGATTAGGGGGTGGTTTCACATCCAGCCCTTGCCACTATGGGGTCTCATAGAACAATCCTTAATACCTAATGGAAATTTGAAAGAATTTCTACTCGCCTATCCCCTTGCTAGAACCAAATATAAGAACCTGTCCCCACCAATGACAGCAACCCTAGTTGCCTGGAAGCAACTAGTGCTGACCAGGACCACCTTAGCACCTAACATCGCCATTGAAGTACCCATCAACACCATAGCACTACTAATACTGGAACTAAATCTTAATAAATGGATCGTGGGAGGACTACATTGGGTCTCGGACCTTTATTCGATGACACTTTGAAATCTTTCCCTCTCGCACAACAAGAATTTAATCTCCCGGCCTCTGAACAATTCAACTATTTCAGAGTAATTTCATTCCTTAAAAATGGCCACTTTAGAGCATATAAATTGTTCTGGAAATTACACACATTTATCACTTCAAAAGTTAGCCGTAGAGGGGGTATTTCACTTTTTTACAACTTCTTGAATGATAAATTGGTGTTTGAGAAATCTAACTCAATACTGGCCTGGGAGAGAGAGCTGGAAACCTCATATACAGCTGATCAGTGGGTTAGAGCCCTCCAATATACTCACTCAGCTACTAAGTGTGCGAACCTTTGGGAGCTAGCTCACAAAGTTACGCATAGATGGTACCTAACGCCATCCAGGATAGCCAAATTCGATCCACACACATCCCCATTGTGCTGGAGGCGATGTACACAGGTGGGAACGCTATCCCATATCCTATGGTCCTGTGGGAAATTAGCTAAATTCTGGTCTAATGTATTCCTAATTCTTCAACAGGTCACAGGCCTGCATATAATTCCTTCTCCATCACTAGCCATTTTACATTTAGGCATAGAAGATATACCGCCTTCCCTCAGGAAGTTTACGATACATTTACTTCTAGCTGCTGTGAGGGGGTTAGCTCGGCAGCGGGTGTGTGTGACCCCCGAGATGGGCTCCCCACACAAAAACAGGCCCAGCAAATGGAGGTTGTGGTTTTCAAAATCAAAAAGGTGCGGTTTATTTTCTATTTACAGTGACAAAACACAGCAAAGCAAAAGAAACATAAACAAAATAAATCCTGGTCAACTTGACCTCTGACTAAACATACAGGTTTCCTAACTAACAACTGGGATCAGCCTAGTGCTGTCCTAGTCCCTAAGTCCCTGGTTTTAAATGTCCAAGCAAATAGCCACACAGGCTTTGTCTCACCGCACAGGGGTTCACTCTCCCTAGACAGTCCACACAGGTCTGGGTCCAGGCATGAGCTAACGTCTAATGAAGCTGGGAGTTCTTATAGAGGCCTAAATGAGCTGACAAGCTTCAGCTGGTCTCATCAACTCCCTGTCTGCACGACGCCCAGCACTCTCCCTAGAGGTATGAGTCATCCATGAGCCTACTAGCCTCAGCTGGGCTTATACAACTCTCCACCTAGTTGTATAAGTCGGCGTAAAGCCTGAATCTGGGCGAAATATATCTACCCCCCTGGATGCAACCAGGTGACTTTACCTTCCTGCTGTCACATACCCCCCCTCTTGTTTTAACCTCGGGGTTGGAACACCAGCAATCAGGCATTCATGTACTCGAGACAAAGCATCCACATTCCCCATTTGAACGCCAGGGCGATGCTTTACTGTGAAGTTGAATTCCTGGAGGGCCAGGAACCACCTATTCACTCTTCTATTTGTTTCCTTGTTTTGAGCCATCCACTTTAACGGAGCGTGATCCGTAACCATGTCAAAGTGCCTACCTAGCAGGTAGTACCGAAGGGAATCTAGAGCCCACTTCACCGCTAAACACTCCTTTTCAACGGTGGCGTAATTTACCTCATGGGACTTCAACTTCCTGCTGAGGTAAATGACTGGGTGCTCTTCCCCGTTCCAGACCTGGGACAATACTGCTCCTAACCCCACATCTGACGCATCACTTTGTACGACAAAGTCTTTAGAGAAGTCGGGTGAGTACAACACTGGCTGGCTACATAAGGCTTGTTTCAAGAATTGGAATGCTGCCTCAGCCTCGGGGGTCCATTTAATCATGACCGACCCTTTCCCCTTCGTCAGGTTGGTTAGGGGCACAGCCTTAGAAGCAAAGTGGGGAATGAATCGCCGATAATACCCAGCGATTCCCAGAAAGGCTCGTACCTGCTTCTTGCTGTTGGGACGTGGCCAACTCTGGATGGCCTCGACTTTGTTGAGTTGGGGTTTTATTACTCCCCTCCCAATGGTGTACCCAAGATATTTGGCCTCCTCCTGCCCAATGGTACACTTCTTGGGGTTAGCCGTAAACCCCGCTTCCCGAACAGAGTCCAGGACTGCTTGCACTTTTGGCAGATGTGAGGCCCAATCTGTGCTATGGACAATTATGTCATCCAGGTAAGCCACAGCATACTTCCGATGGGGCCTCAGCATCTGGTCCATTTTCCGCTGGAATGTGGCCGGCGCATTCTGTAACCCGAACGGCATTCTTTTATATTGGAACGCCCCGTCTGGGGTTACAAATGCGGTTTTCTCTTTGGCCGACTTGGCCAGGGGGATTTGCCAATACCCTTTTGTGAGGTCAAGAGTCGTCATGTATCGGGCTGTTCCCAGCCGGTCGATCAACTCATCTATACGTGGCATGGGGTAGGTGTCAAATTTTGTAACTTTGTTCAACTGACGAAAATCGTTACAAAATCGCCAGCTCCCATCCGGTTTAGGCACCAACACAATGGGACTAGACCAATCACTTTGGGACTCCTCTATCACCCCTAAGTTCAGCATTTTCTGTACTTCCTCCCGTATTGCCTCCCGTCGGGCCTCTGGGATCCGATAGGGTTTTAACTTCACTCTTTCACCGGGCGGGGTAATGATGTCATGCTCTACCCCAGATGTTTGTCCCGGCAGCTCAGAGAATACCTCCTTGTTGCGAAGCACAAACTCCTTAACCTCCTGTTGTTGGGGTTGTGACAAGGTGGCTGCTATTCCAACCTCAGGAATCACGCAACCAGTTTGAGCTGGTGACCAAGTGTCTGCGACTAGGGACTCTCTATCCCTCCAGGCTTTCAACAGATTAACGTGATAGATCTGTTCGGGCTTTCGCCTTCCTGGTTGTCTGACCTTGTAATTCACTTCGCTCACTTTTTCCATTATCTCGTAGGGGCCTTGCCATTTGGCAAGGAATTTACTTTCAACCGTAGGGACAAGTACCAGTATCCTATCCCCCGGGGAAAAGGTACGGGTCTTGGCTCCACGGTTGTACACTCTCTGCTGCGCTAACTGCGCTTGGGCCAAATGTTCCTTCACGATGGGCATTACCTGTGCAATTCGGTCTTGCATCAGGGCGACATGCTCAATCACACTCCTGTGGGGAGAACTCTCACTTTCCCAAGTTTCCTTGGCAATATCCAACAGCCCTCTTGGGTGTCTCCCATACAGTAACTCAAAGGGGGAGAATCCCGTAGAGGATTGGGGCACCTCCCTAATAGCAAACATCAGATAAGGAAGTAGACAGTCCCAATCCTTTCCATCTCTATCCACCACTTTCTTCAACATTTGTTTTAGGGTTTTGTTGAACCTTTCAACCAGCCCATCGGTTTGGGGGTGATACACAGATGTACGTAATTGCGTCACTTTGAACAATTTACACAGCTCCTTCATAACCCGGGACATAAAGGGTGTACCTTGGTCCGTAAGCAGTTCTTTACAAATACCCACCCGGCTAAACACAAGAGATAGCTCTTTGGCTATGGTTTTGGCCGAGGTATTTCGGAGAGGGATCGCTTCTGGATAACGGGTGGCATAGTCCATTATAACTAATATGTACTGGTGCCCCCTAGCGGACTTGATTATAGGACCTACCAAATCCATGGCGATCCTCTCAAACGGGACCTCAATGATGGGTAGAGGGACCAGCGGGCTACGGATATGTGGCATCGGGGCCGACCTCTGACACACAGGGCAGGAGGAACAATAATTTTCTATGTCCTTCATCACCCCCGGCCAATAGAATCTCTGTAATACCCTCTCTCGGGTTTTCTCTGTCCCCAGATGACCTCCAAGAATGTGCCCATGGGCCAACTCCAACACCAACTTCCTGTAAGGTTTGGGCACCACAAGCTGCTCAACGGTTTCTTCTGCCCTTTTTGCCACCCGATACAGTAGGTCCTTCTCTACGCTGAAGTATGGGTAAGTGCAGGTATTATCTGGGTTCCCTAACTCGCCATCTATTTCCACTATGTTTTCCCGTGCCTTTATTAGGGTGGGGTCTTTTAACTGTTCTGTGGCAAAATTTTCCCTGTGAACCTCCAGATCAGAAAACTCCACAGACGGTAGGTTTTCGTCTGAGGAGGTGGGCTCCTCTCCAGTTTCTTGAGTCTCCCCTGCCAATACTGATAAGGGAAATTCCGGAGAGTCCTCACCACTCTCAGGGGAGTTCTGGCTATCACATTCCTGGTACATAGGGGCACCAGTGGGGGGCTCAGGATCATCCCACAGTTCCCAGAACTTCGGAAAATCCCTTCCCACAATGGCGTCATGTGGTAACTGAGATACTAAGCCCACTGGATGAGAGAGGGTACCTTTGGGGGTCTCGAAACACACTGTAGTCACTGGATACTCTCGGGTGTCCCCATGCACACAAATAACAGCTACCTTGCTATTCCCAGAGACCTCTGTTTTAACTAACTCAGCCTTTATCAGGGTCACAAGGCTACCTGAATCCAGCAATACCACAACATTTCTACCATTAACACACATTTTGCATAAATGTTTCTCAGTTCCTCGAATGGCAGTGCATGCGACTGTCGCACACAGCGACTGACGTCTGCCCGTCAGAAAGTCACACTGCATGGGTTCCTCCACAACCGGGCAATTGGCTGCAATATGTCCCGCTTGCCGGCAGCGGTAGCAAACGATCCTTCTTGCGGCCTCTTGAGCCGCTGATTTCCCAGGCTGTTCTCGCCAAACTTGGGGTAGAGCTCCCACCCTCTCACTCTCTCCACCCTCACCCCTTGGAATCCTCTTATCCGCCCCTGGGGATGGTCTGGTCTTAGGGTGGAAAGTCCGAGTGTCTCTGGAAGAGGCCGTCAGGTTCTCTGTAGCCAAGTATTTCTCCACACGATCCACAAGACCATCGGCCGTCTCTGGGTCTCCATGGCTTACCCACTTTTGGATGGCAGTAGGAAGAGCTCTCAAAAACCGATCCATTACAACACGTTCCACAATCTTTGGTGCGGACAAAGTCTCTGGCTGTAGCCACTTTCTGCTCAGGTGAATGAGATCATACATTTGAGACCTGGGGGGTTTTCCAAGCTGGAAAGTCCAGTTATGCACACGCTGAGCCCGGACAGCCTGGGTGACACCCAGCCTTGCCAATATTTCAGCTTTTAGCATCACATAGTCTTTTGCTTGGTTAGGCTCTAGGTCATAGTAAGCTTTCTGCGATTCACCAGTTAACAGAGGAGCCACCAGTCCAGCCCACTGCTCCTCAGGCCACTTTTCTCTTTCAGCGGTCCTTTCAAATGTGGTCAAAAATACCTCTGGATCATCCTCTCCAGTCATTTTTGTCAATAAACGACTCACCCCAAAGGACGCGGTATTAGTGGGACGGCTTTCCTCACTGGTCTGCGGACGTTGCTGCATTGCTGCTTCCATCTGTTGTTGTAGTCTCTGCTCTTGCTTCTGCAACAGGTCTATGAAGCGGGCCTCAGATTGCTGCTGGGCTTGTTGCTGAGCCTCCAGACTCTGTTGCAAAGTTGCGTTTGTCTGCTGCTGGGCTGCAAGGCTCTGTTGATGAGCTTGCTGCTGGGCTGCGAAGTTCTGTTGTTGAACTGCAAGGCTCTTTTGCAAACCTGCATTTGTCTGCTGTTGATTGGCATTTGCTAGAGCCAGCTGCTTCAGTATCTCCTCCATGCTGGCTTAAAAAAAAACTGCCCGCATTCTCCACCAACTGTGAGGGGGTTAGCTCGGCAGCGGGTGTGTGTGACCCCCGAGATGGGCTCCCCACACAAAAACAGGCCCAGCAAACGGAGGTTGTGGTTTTCAAAATCAAAAAGGTGCGGTTTATTTTCTATTTACAGTGACAAAACACAGCAAAGCAAAAGAAACATAAACAAAATAAATCCTGGTCAACTTGACCTCTGACTAAACATACAGGTTTCCTAACTAACAACTGGGATCAGCCTAGTGCTGTCCTAGTCCCTAAGTCCCTGGTTTTAAATGTCCAAGCAAATAGCCACACAGGCTTTGTCTCACCGCACAGGGGTTCACTCTCCCTAGACAGTCCACACAGGTCTGGGTCCAGGCATGAGCTAACATCTAATGAAGCTGGGAGTTCTTATAGAGGCCTAAATGAGCTGACAAGCTTCAGCTGGTCTCATCAACTCCCTGTCTGCACGACGCCCAGCACTCTCCCTAGAGGTATGAGTCATCCATGAGCCTACTAGCCTCAGCTGGGCTTATACAACTCTCCACCTAGTTGTATAAGTCGGCGTAAAGCCTGAATCTGGGCGAAATATATCTACCCCCCTGGATGCAACCAGGTGACTTTACCTTCCTGCTGTCACACTGCTAAATTAGTCATACTTAGACTTTGGAGGTCCCCGGATACACCCAGGGTAGGAAAAGCCATTCGAACGATATCCATCCATTACACATATGAAAGTATGTTAGCATCTATAGAAGGCAGATATGCAGATTTCTATCCACAATGGAACCCGTGGATTGAGTGGTACAAGACCTATAATAGACACCTTCGCTGATTTTTGGGTCCTCATTCTGTCTGTTGGAAGACGAGCATATAATGAAGTATATTGATGACACTGCTCGGTAGTTATAATTTGCATCTTGTGCTGGTTCCGCTGTTCCGTTTCTTTTACTTTAGTTTCACTTATTATTTTTCCCTGTCCAAGTTCTCTACCCCTATATATTTCTATAATATATGATTATCGAAGTGAATGCATAACCACCTTTGATAGTAATATAAATTGAGTAGATACGCAGTATGATGGTGATTTTCTATAATACTGTTTAGAGAATCCACATTAAGCTGTACAGGTTCAGTTATTTCAGACCACAGTTTGCACCCACTGGGGTGGTCTGATAAATGGTTTAACGATATGCCACTTAATATTTCACAGCAATATTATGCAATATACATTCAAACCTGTATTCCTGGACAAATGCTTTTGTCATCTACATTGATGTGAAATTATAAGGTATATGTATTTTATTTCTTGTATCTTGTAAAAACCCAATAAAAATTTATTGACAGAAAAAGCGGTACAGACTTTGTGTAAAGATATCATAGATACTGGACACACGGTTTCTTCATCTTGGTTAGAAATCCTTAAAAAGGAACACCAAAAAATTAGAGGGTGATCTAATATACAGCAAATTAAGAAAATTCAGACGCGATATGAAAGACTACACCAGTAACAAAGTCTTCACATGGATGGACAAGACTTCAGTCCATCCTACATCCACATGTCCTCCATCCTTTCCTGATCAGCCACATCACATCAGTGGTTCCACACCTGTCATTTCCCATCCTCCTTATCCCCCACCCTTAATGTCTAGAACTCCTAGGACTCAGTGTAATCCTAACACTATGCGGCCACATTGTCCTGTGAATTGCCCTGCACATAAAAACAGTATTGTGACAAAAAAGCCCTCTCAAACTAAATTATTACAAGACTTGAATGTTTTTTACAATCGCTCTTGTTCTCAACCAACTTCACAGGCCTATAGTAATTCTCACTCCTCTATACTGGCTCATAGTAGTTTGCAACTACGTAACATGGGCAGTTCTATGATGGTAGTTGAGAACCATAGCCTTCCCACGCCTAACATTTCACCCAACCAAGACTCTGGTCCACCAATATTCTCTCTTATTAACACGATTTCTAAACCACATAATACTGAGCATAATAATGATCAAATCCCTTCTACCTCAGCACATGTGGGACACATTAACATTGTACCCATTACATTTGGATCCCACATTGCTCTCCAGCCGCCCCAAGCAAAAGAACATTCATAGGAGAGGCTGCAGAGGGGATAGAAGCAGAGCTAGAGGCACATCAGTCCAAAAATCGGAAACTGTAAAGATTTTCAACTTGTCCCAACACACTTTATCCCCAGCAGCAGGGCTGGACTGGGACCAAAATTTGGCCCTG
Source organism: Rana muscosa (assembly GCA_029206835.1). NCBI lineage: Eukaryota > Metazoa > Chordata > Amphibia > Anura > Ranidae > Rana > Rana muscosa. The sequence goes on along the minus strand of CM055128.1, from coordinate 164,610,359 downwards.
GACTTCATCCAGACCAGCCCACTTTAATTCAATAAAATGCTGCCCCCAAAAAATCACGCCCACTAAAAGGCCCCTACATCCATTATTGTATATCAAGAGAGAGAGAGAGAGAGAGAGTTGAGGGAAAGGGGATGAGAGGGGGTGGGTGAGAGAGGGGGGTGAGTGTAAGAGAGAGAGAGAGAGAGTGTGAGTGTAGGACCCCTTTCACACTGAGGCATTTTTCAGGCGCTTTTGGGCTAAAAATAGCGCCTGTAAAGCCCCTGAAAAACGCCTCCGCTGAAGTCCCAGTGTGAAAGTCCTCCAAGCAGCATCTTTGGGGCGGTGGAGGAGCGGTGTACACACCGCTCCTGCCCATTGAAATGAATGGCTGAGAGACAGAGGAGGGGGCTGATAGACAGAGGAGGGGGTCTGAGAGACAGAGGAGGGGGTCTGAGAGACAGAGGAGGGGGTCTGAGAGACAGAGGAGGGGGTCTGAGAGACAGAGGAGGGGGTCTGAGAGACAATGGGAGGGAGCTGAGAGACAATGGGTAGGAGCTGAGAGACAATGGGAGGGAGCTGAGAGACAATGAGAGGGAGCTGAGAGACAATGAGAGGGAGCTGAGAGACAATGAGAGGGAGCTAAGAGACAATGAGAGGGAGCTGAGAGACAGAGGAGAAGCTGAGAGACAGAGGGGGAAGCTGAGAGACAGAGGGGGAAGCTGAGAGACAGAGGGGGAGCTGAGAGACAGAGGGGGAGCTGAGAGACAGAGGGGGAAGCTGAGAGACAGAGGGGGAAGCTGAGAGACAGGGGGAAGCTGAGAGACAGTGGAGGGGTCTGAGAGACAGTGGAGGGGTCTGAGAGACAGTAGAGGGGTCTGAGAGACAGACAGAGGGGGGTCTGAGAGACAGTGGAGGGGTCTGAGAGACAGACAGAGGGGGGTCTGAGAGACAGAGGAGGGGGTCAGAGACAGAGGAGGGGGTCTGAGAGACAATGGGAGGGAGCTGAGAGACAATGGGAGGGAGCTGAGAGACAATGGGAGGGAGCTGAGAGACAATGAGAGGGAGCTGAGAGACAATGAGAGGGAGCTGAGAGACAATGAGGGGGAGCTGAGAGACAATGAGGGGAGCTGAGAGACAATGAGGGGGAGCTGAGAGACAATGAGGGGGAGCTGAGAGACAATGAGGGGGAGCTGAGAGACAATGAGGGGGAGCTGAGAGACAATGAGGGGGAGCTGAGAGACAATGAGGGGGAGCTGAGAGACAGAAGGGGGAGCTGAGAGACAGAAGGGGAAGCTGAGAGACAGAGGGGGAAGCTGAGAGACAGAGGGGGAAGCTGAGAGACAGAGGGGGAAGCTGAGAGACAGAGGGGGAAGCTGAGAGACAGAGGGGGAAGCTGAGAGACAGAGGGGGAAGCTGAGAGACAGAGGGGGGAGCTGAGAGACAGTGGAGGGGTCTGAGAGACAGACAGAGGGGGAGCTGAGAGACAGAGGGGTGCCAGCCCCTGCCAGGAGGGGGCTGAGAGACAGTGGGGGAGCTGAGAGACAGTGGGGGGAGCTGAGAGACAGAGGAGGAGAGCTGAGAGACAGAGGAGGAGAGCTGAGAGACAGAGGAGGAGAGCTGAGAGACAGGGGGGGTTCTGAAAGACAGAGGAGGGGTCTGAGAGATAGTGGGGGGCTGAGAGACAGAGGAGGGGGCTGAAAGAGGGGGGGCAGAGAGACAGAGGGGAGGGCTGAGACAGACCACATAGCACTGTCCCTTTCTGCGGTCCCTCCTCTGCTCACCTCCCCGCTGTCTCAGTGTTCTGGCATGTTTGTGTAGGATGCCAGGTACCTGATGGCCATCAGCGGCAGCGCCGAGTCTCCCTCTTGATCCGGGGGTGCTCACGCTGCTCTGCTCCTTACAGCGGCGCATGTTCTCTTCCTCCGGGCTCCCAGTCAGCCTGCCCTCCGGCCCAGGCCGCATTGTTCCTGGAGCAGAGAGGAGGTGGAGGAATCGAGGTTCTGGGAGCGCCGGGTCGGCCGAGCTCGCTACTGTCCGCCTCTTCGGTGGTCAGGGAGGGGGTGGAGCTCTTCTCCCTCTGAATTTTCCATCCAACTGCCCTCCTCCATGGCCACCTTCCCCGAATCCCCGCCGCTGTTTGCTGCCACGCTCCCGCTGCCGCCGAACTGCATAAAAAAAACGGCCCACAAAAATATATATTTTTTTTATTTATTTTTTTAAATGGCCCACTGAGCCATCGTCCCACTGGGAAACTCCCGGTAGTCCCTATGGCCAGTCCATCCCTGCCCAGCAGAGTGGTCCTTGCTAAGCCGCGGCCTTAATTTTGCTCCCTCCAACAAACCAGTTCCTTTCCTACTGTTTAAGGATTTAAACAGATACATAAGAAATCTGACTTTAAAGAGATTTTTTCAGATAAAGAGTGTTAAAAACACACCCCTATCTGACAGTGTTGAGGATTCAACCACGTCTGGGCCTTTAGCAGATCCATTTGATTTTGACTTTGATGCAGACGTGATTGAAATGCTTGAACAGTTGTATCATTATGAGTCCTATACAGGGCTTGATTTATACACTCAACATCTTCATACCTCCCCACCAAAAATACATTCTACTTTAAAACCCAAATCCATATTTTACCCATACCAAATCGAAAGGGCCGCATCTTATTACCTTTTATAATATGGTTTTTGCAGATTTAAAAAAAAAAAATGTGTTGTCGTCCCATTCCACATACCACGGATCTTGGTCGTTTGACCCAACAAGAAAATATTGCATTGTCATCCCTTATCAAAAATGATGAACTTATAATCAAAACCGCAGACAAGGGCAGCGGGATTGTCATACAAAATCGCACCAATTATATCTTAGGTGACCATCTCACATACTCCAAATTGAGTTCTGATCCGTTGCCTGAATACAAAACCCAAATCGACACACTCATCAATCTAGCACTCTCGCAGAATATCATCAGCAAAAGCGAAACTTCTTTCTTCTGTAGAGACTATTACCACACACCCTATTTCTATCACATACCCAAGATCCACAAGAGTATCACCAATCCCCCTGGTAGACCAATCATTGCTGCCATGGACAGCATCACTTATGGCCTATCCAAGTACATTGACCACCATTTACAACCATTGGCCCAGGGGTTGCAGTCCTACATCTGGGATGGAACCCACCTATTGGACCTTTTGAAACCATATGAGTGGAAGAGCAGTTGCGTCTGGATGTCCCTAGACGTGAACTTTCTCTATACATCCATACCTCATGATTTTGGTCTGGCAGCCCTTGATCATTTCCTTTCAGAAAATCCCTATATGAGCCAAGGACAGGCAGAGTTTATACTTGAATTTACTAGATTTTGATTGACGCACAATTATTTTGTTTCGACCGTCAATAGTATTTACAAATACAAGTGTAGCGGGGTCTCCTTTAAGGCCCCGGGACTACGTTACCCAGAACCCTGTTCGGCACCCAGAGTGCAGTTAGCCACCGCAGAGACTCATGGGAGGGGTTATTTAAGGGGGAGGCAGGTGGAGCTCGGCCTCTTTGGACACCGCGCTGCAAGCAAGAGTTTCTTCCTGTGCGGATCTGCTCCAGTGCAAGGCCTGAAGCCTGGGCCTTGCGCAACTTCCAAAGAGCCTTCCACCCCACTGCGGAGCCTGGTTGGCATCTGACTTGTCGAGTGAGGACATCAGTTGGATCAGGGGCCCGATCGTTGCAGACGCTGTGTGCGGCGACACAGCAGGTGGAAGTCCCGGGCTGGGATCACGCCCGGAGTGGTGAGCGAGCACTTGCTCAATCCAATAGACTTTACTGAATCTAGGCCTATAGACTGCCGTGGCTCACCGATTGTTTGCTTGTTGTTCCACTGGGGGGACCGGTAGCAGGACAGAGTTGAAGTGTCTCCCCCCCCCATAATAGTGTTCCTAGTGATTGCCAGTTGTGGATTACAAATACCATTCATCAAGTGCACCACCGAAAGTTTGCATGCAAAGAAATCCCTATAGGAAGGACTGAGATTTATTCTGGGTCAGGCCTGGCCAGGGTGGGGATATAGGATATTGTTTAGTGCGCCACAGGGCGTGTATACCATAATAGCTACGCATGATGGATTACCGCGCAGCGCCATTATTGTGTGCTATATTGATTGCTGCAGGGCTCTGCAAGTCAGGTGTGTGTATTATATCCTGTTTAAACCCTTTTCTTTTACAACCAAAGTAAACTGTTATACTTAATCTTTAACATTGGTGTGTTGTCTTACTGTAAGGAGGGTGCCTTTACCATACCCATTGATTATGATAAAAATATAACCCCTAGACTAGCTGTGCCAGAGTGGGTCGAGCAGATTGCCGGGGGTTGGTGGTGCTGTACACAAGGCCCGAAAACAAATCCAGCGGCTCTCTTAACTGGGGGTAGCACTACACGTGGGGGCTCTCGAGTCCGGGATCCTGTTGCAGCAAGTAACGCACCAAAAGTACTAGCATGGACCCACTAGAAGTAGGACAGTGGTGTAAAACGGTCGGCACAGATCCAGCCGGGATAGTAGTCATAGAACTCCCAGGGATCTGGCAAGAAGAAGCGGTGAAGGAGCTAGTGATGTCACTGTCACTGTATCAGAAAGCATGGGTGGTGGATGTCAGGACGAATTCCTCACTAAACCAATCATTAATAGAGTGGAAGGACGGAGTCCTAGAACATTTCAAGAATCCAAGTGTAGAAGCTATAGATGATCAGACTTATAGCCTAATACACGCGCTGCCGCTCAAGCCAGGAGGACGGTTTCAGACACCGAAACTATCTCCATCACCCACCCCAAAAGCAGAAAAACAGGTGAAAAGGGAAAGTCCCGGGTCGCCATCTGCCACCCTCGGCGCAGAGTTGTGCGCGGTCCTGAGGGAACTTGTGGCCCAGTGTAAGAAAGATCCTACAGATTACCAGATGTCAGGATATAGAAAATTTACAATATTCTCAGGAAGGAAACCTGTACCTTCGGGGGAAGAGGGGTTTGAGGAGTGGTTAGACGGTGCCACTCAGGCCCTAGAAGAATGGGAAGTCCCAGACCACAGAAAGAAGCAGAGAATTTCTGAGAGCTTGAAGGGGCCTGCTCTAGAGGCCATACGCAACCTCAAGATGAGTAAGACCGACTGTGATGCACAGGACTATCTGAACATTCTGCAGAATGTGCTCGGTGGAACAGAGAAAATCACTGAGCTCACTTATCAGCTGGAACACTGCTACCAGAAGACAGGAGAGAAGCTGTCAGAGTTCATGAGGCGCCTGGATAAGATCCTGCATAAGATGATTCTTAAGAAGGGGATTGACCTACGGAAGGTGGATGAGGCCCGTGTTCAACAGGTGATGAGAGGATCTCAGCCCCTGGACCCCATCACATTGGCGCTACACACAAGACAGAACGGGAAGAGCCTGGAGTACCCTGACTTGATTCGAGTGGTCAGAGAGGAAGAAGCTATGCTGAAGGAGAAGAAGAGGAGCCTACCAGTTGAGTCGGTAAATCCTCCTCCAGTGATGGTCAGGACGGCCATGACCCTGGAAAGAGACTTCGAGGTGAATACCTTGAAATCACAGATGTCCCAAGTATTGGGGATGCTGACCTCCCTGATGGAAAAGAAGTCAAGGGAACCAGAGAGGGAAAGTCAGAGGAAGGAGCTGTTTCCCAACACCTCAGCGCCCGCATCCCTGGAAGATTGGGGGGATGTGATTTGTTTCAATTGTGGAGGAGCTGGCCATTTCGCCAAAGTGTGCGCCGGCCCAAAGAAAAAAAAGATGAATAACCACAAGCCGCCGGAAAACTTCAGCGGGCCCCGGTGAAGGAGTCAACCGGGTGCCCATCATCTCCAGTGAGCTCCAAACTGAATGAGAAGCACATGAAAACAGTGGAGAAGACCCCTCAGAAGAAACGCAAGGTTCCTCAGAAGGAACGCACCCCAAAGAAAGAGAGTAGTGTCCCTCAGCGGGTAGTTACGCCCATAAAAAGGAGGGAGATCAATGCATACCAGGCCCAAAGAGAGACTTAAGTCCAAAGAGAAATGGAAGAAAGAAAGTCAAAAGGGAAAATGCAAAGATCAAAAGAGCGACCCCCTTGAAGCGATATCCAGAGAAGCTGGTGGGTCCCTCCCCGATAGTACCAGTTCAAGTGGAGGGAGTCTACACAAGAGCCATATTGGATACTGGGGCGCAAGTGACCCTGTTGTACCGGGACTTTTATGACAAGCATTTAAGTCACCTACCCATCCAGAAGCTTGAAGAGTTGGAGATATGGGGAATTGGGACAGAGAGTTTCCCTTATGATGGCTATCTGCCTATAAAACTGACTTTTGACCCGTCCATAGCCGGAAAGGCTGAAGTGTTCAACACCTTAGCTGTGGTGTGCCCCCGACCGCCTGGAGCTAACAAGAGTTCCCTGATAATAGGGATGAACACGGATCTGGTCCGAAGACTCTTGGCCCCTCTGACAAGAAGGAAAGACCCCACAGTCACTGAGATCCACCCAATGTTGAAGACAGCCTACCAATGACTGATCTTGGAACAGAAGGCCCCGGAAGAGGGGGTAGGGAAGGTCTGGAGGCTGGGAAGAAGGGGAATAGTGCTGCAGCCCGGTGAAGTAACCTGCTTGAAAGCCACAGTGAAACTCACTTGGGAGCAGCCTGGCCCTTTTCTCATGTTGGAACCCGACCCAAGGGAAGAACATTCGGGCTTAGAAGTAGTCCCAGAAGTGGTCCCGGTGAGGGCCCTGAAGAAGGCTCATTGTAAAGTACCTGTGATCGTCAGAAATACCACGGATGGTCCCATGGAAATCCCAGCCAGGCTGTTACTGGGCCGGGTGAGCCCAGCTACCCCAGTTGCTTCACCAGATGTGGAGAGGACAGATGGAGAAAGTACTGTGTGGGAGAAACTTTCCATGGAGAATCCAAATCTGCCCAGGGCTTGGAAAGAGAGAGCCAAGGCCCAGTTGACCAGGTGGGAAAGGATCTTTTCTCAAGATGAATGCGATGTGGGGTGTGCTAGGAGTGCCACCCATCAAATCCGCCTCCAGGAAGACAAGCCCTTCAGGGAGAGGGTTAGGCGGGTTTCGTTAGCAGACCTCGAAGACTTGAGGGAGCAGCTCGCCGAGCTCAAGCGAACAGGGGTGATTCGAGAATCTAGAAGTCCCTATGCCTCCCCTATAGTGGTGGTCCGGAAGAAGAATGGGTCACTGAGGCTGTTGTGACAGCAGGAAGGTAAAGTCACCTGGTTGCATCCAGGGGGGTAGATATATTTCGCCCAGATTCAGGCTTTACGCTGACTTATACAACTAGGTGGAGAGTTGTATAAGCCCAGCTAAGGCTAGTGGGCTCATGGATGACTCATATGTCTAGGGAGAGTGTGGGGCGTCGTGCAGACAGGGAGTTGATGAGACCAGCTGAAGCTTGTCAGCTCATTTAGGCCTCTATAAGAACTCCCAGCTTCATTAGATGTTAGCTCATGCCTGGAACCAGACCTGTGTGGACTGTCTAGGGAGAGTGAACCCCTGTGCGGTGAGACAAAGCCTGTGTGGCTATTTGCTTGGACATTTAAAACCAGGGACTTAGGGACTAGGACAGCACTAGGCTGATCCCAGTTGTTAGTTAGGAAACCTGTATGTTTAGTCAGAGGTCAAATTGACCAGGATTTATTTTGTTTATGTTTCTTTTGCTTTGCTGTGTTTTGTCACTGTAAATAGAAAATAAACCGCACCTTTTTGATTTTGAAAACCACAACCTCCGTCTGCTGGGCCTGTTTTTGTGTGGGGAGCCCATCCCGGGGGTCACACACACCCGCTGCCGAGCCAACCCCCTCACAGTTGGTGGAGAACCAGTGGCAGTTTTTTTTAAGCCAGCATGGAGGAGATACTGAAGCAGCTGGCTCTAGCAAATGCCAATCAACAGCAGACAAATGCAGGTTTGCAAAAGAGCCTTGCAGCTCAACAACAGAACTTCGCAGCCCAGCAGCAAGCCCAGCAGCAAGCTCACCAACAGAGTCTGGAAGCTCAGCAACAAGCCCAGCAGCAATCTGAGGCCCGCTTCATAGACCTGTTACAGAAGCAAGAGCAGAGACTACAACAAATGGAAGCAGTAATGCAGCAACGTCCGCAGACCAGTGAGGAAAGCCGTCCCACTAATACCGCGTCCTTTGGGGTGAGTCGTTTATTGACAAAAATGACTGGAGAGGATGATCCAGAGGTATTTTTGACCACATTTGAAAGGACTGCTGAAAGAGAAAAGTGGCCTGAGGAGCAGTGGGCTGGACTGGTGGCTCCTCTGTTAACTGGTGAATCGCAGAAGGCTTACTATGACCTAGAGCCTGACCAAGCAAAAGACTATGTGATGCTAAAAGCTGAGATATTGGCAAGGCTGGGTGTCACCCAGGCTGTCCGGGCTCAGCGTGTGCATAACTGGACTTTCCAGCTTGGAAAACCCCCCAGGTCTCAAATGTATGATCTCATTCACCTGAGCAGAAAGTGGCTACAGCCAGAGACTTTGTCCGCACCAAAGATTGTGGAACGTGTTGTAATGGATCGGTTTTTGAGAGCTCTTCCTACTGCCATCCAAAAGTGGGTAAGCCATGGAGACCCAGAGACGGCCGATAGTCTTGTGGATCGTGTGGAGAAATACTTGGCTACAGAGAACCTGACGGCCTCTTCCAGAGACACTCGGACTTTCCACCCTAAGACCAGACCATCCCCAGGGGCGGATAAGAGGATTCCAAGGGGTAAGGGTGGAGAGAGTGAGAGGGTGGGAGCTCTACCCCAAGTTTGGCGAGAACAGCCTGGGAAATCAGCGGCTCAAGAGGCGGCAAGAAGGATCGTTTGCTACCGCTGCCGGCAAGCGGGACATATTGCAGCCAATTGCCCGGTTGTGGAGGAACCCATGCAGTGTGACTTTCTGACGGGCAGACGTCAGTCGCTGCGTGCGACAGTCGCATGCACTGCCATTCGAGGAACTGAGAAACATTTATGCAAAATGTGTGTTAATGGTAGAAATGTTGTGGTATTGCTGGATTCAGGTAGCCTTGTGACCCTGATAAAGGCTGAGTTAGTTAAAACAGAGGTCTCTGGGAATAGCAAGGTAGCTGTTATTTGTGTGCATGGGGACACCCGAGAGTATCCAGTGACTACAGTGTGTTTCGAGACCCCCAAAGGTACCCTCTCTCATCCAGTGGGCTTAGTATCTCAGTTACCGTATGACGCCATTGTGGGAAGGGATTTTCCGAAGTTCTGGGAACTGTGGGATGATCCTGAGCCCCCCACTGGTGCCCCTATGTACCAGGAATGTGATAGCCAGAACTCCCCTGAGAGTGGTGAGGACTCTCCGGAATTTCCCTTATCAGTATTGGCAGGGGAGACTCAAGAAACTGGAGAGGAGCCCACCTCCTCAGACGAAAACCTACCGTCTGTGGAGTTTTCTGATCTGGAGGTTCACAGGGAAAACTTTGCCACAGAACAGTTGAAAGACCCCGCCCTAATAAAGGCACGGGAAAACGTAGTGAAAATAGATGGCGAGTTAGTGAACCCAGATAATACCTGCACTTACCCATACTTCAGCGTAGAGAAGGACCTACTGTATCGGGTGGCAAAAAGGGCAGAAGAAACCGTTGAGCAGCTTGTGGTGCCCAAACCTTACAGGAAGTTGGTGTTGGAGTTGGCCCATGGGCACATTCTTGGAGGTCATCTGGGGACAGAGAAAACCCGAGAGAGGGTATTACAGAGATTCTATTGGCCGGGGGTGATGAAGGACATAGAAAATTATTGTTCCTCCTGCCCTGTGTGTCAGAGGTCGGCCCCGATGCCACATTTCCGTAGCCCGCTGGTCCCTCTACCCATCATTGAGGTCCCGTTTGAGAGGATCGCCATGGATTTGGTAGGTCCTATAATCAAGTCCGCTAGGGGGCACCAGTACATATTAGTTATAATGGACTATGCCACCCGTTATCCAGAAGCGATCCCTCTCCGAAATACCTCGGCCAAAACCATAGCCAAAGAGCTATCTCTTGTGTTTAGCCGGGTGGGTATTTGTAAAGAACTGCTTACGGACCAAGGTACACCCTTTATGTCCCGGGTTATGAAGGAGCTGTGTAAATTGTTCAAAGTGACGCAATTACGTACATCTGTGTATCACCCCCAGACCGATGGGCTGGTTGAAAGATTCAACAAAACCCTAAAACAAATGTTGAAGAAAGTGGTGGATAGAGATGGAAAGGATTGGGACTGTCTACTTCCTTATCTGATGTTTGCTATTAGGGAGGTGCCCCAATCCTCTACGGGATTCTCCCCCTTTGAGTTACTGTATGGGAGACACCCAAGAGGGCTGTTGGATATTGCCAAGGAAACTTGGGAAAGTGAGAGTTCTCCCCACAGGAGTGTGATTGAGCATGTCGCCCTGATGCAAGACCGAATTGCACAGGTAATGCCCATCGTGAAGGAACATTTGGCCCAAGCGCAGTTAGCACAGCAGAGAGTGTACAACCGTGGAGCCAAGACCCGTACCTTTTCCCCGGGGGATAGGATACTGGTACTTGTCCCTACGGTTGAAAGTAAATTCCTTGCCAAATGGCAAGGCCCCTACGAGATAATGGAAAAAGTGAGCGAAGTGAATTACAAGGTCAGACAACCAGGAAGGCGAAAGCCCGAACAGATCTATCACGTTAATCTGTTGAAAGCCTGGAGGGATAGAGAGTCCCTAGTCGCAGACACTTGGTCACCAGCTCAAACTGGTTGCGTCATTCCTGAGGTTGGAATAGCAGCCACCTTGTCACAACCCCAACAACAGAAGGTTAAGGAGTTTGTGCTTCGCAACAAGGAGGTATTCTCTGAGCTGCCGGGACAAACATTTGGGGTAGAGCATGACATCATTACCCCGCCCGGTGAAAGGGTGAAGTTAAAACCCTATCGGATCCCAGAGGCCCGACGGGAGGCAATACGGGAGGAAGTACAGAAAATGCTGAACTTAGGGGTGATAGAGGAGTCCCAAAGTGATTGGTCTAGTCCCATTGTGTTGGTGCCTAAACCGGATGGGAGCTGGCGATTTTGTAACGATTTTCGTCAGTTGAACAAAGTTACAAAATTTGACACCTACCCCATGCCACGTATAGATGAGTTGATCGACCGGCTGGGAACAGCCCGATACATGACGACTCTTGACCTCACAAAAGGGTATTGGCAAATCCCCCTGGCCAAATTGGCCAAAGAGAAAACCGCATTTGTAACCCCAGACGGGGCGTTCCAATATAAAAGAATGCCGTTCGGGTTACAGAATGCGCCGGCCACATTCCAGCGGAAAATGGACCAGATGCTGAGGCCCCATCGGAAGTATGCTGCGGCTTACCTGGATGATGTAATTGTCCATAGCACAGATTGGGCCTCACATCTGCCAAAAGTGCAAGCAGTCCTGGACTCTGTTCGGGAAGCGGGGTTTACGGCTAACCCCAAGAAGTGTACCATTGGGCAGGAGGAGGCCAAATATCTTGGGTACACCATTGGGAGGGGAGTAATAAAACCCCAACTCAACAAAGTCGAGGCCATCCAGAGTTGGCCACGTCCCAACAGCAAGAAGCAGGTACGAGCCTTTCTGGGAATCGCTGGGTATTATCGGCGATTCATTCCCCACTTTGCTTCTAAGGCTGTGCCCTAACCAACCTAACGAAGGGGAAAGGGTCGGTCATGATTAAATGGACCCCCGAGGCTGAGGCAGCATTCCAATTCTTGAAACAAGCCTTATGTAGCCAGCCAGTGTTGTACTCACCCGACTTCTCTAAAGACTTTGTCGTACAAAGTGATGCGTCAGATGTGGGGTTAGGAGCAGTATTGTCCCAGGTCTGGAACGGGGAAGAGCACCCAGTCATTTACCTCAGCAGGAAATTGAAGTCCCATGAGGTAAATTACGCCACCGTTGAAAAGGAGTGTTTAGCGGTGAAGTGGGCTCTAGATTCCCTTCGGTACTACCTGCTAGGTAGGCACTTTGACATGGTTACGGATCACGCTCCGTTAAAGTGGATGGCTCAAAACAAGGAAACAAATAGAAGAGTGAATAGGTGGTTCCTGGCCCTCCAGGAATTCAACTTCACAGTAAAGCATCGCCCTGGCGTTCAAATGGGGAATGTGGATGCTTTGTCTCGAGTACATGAATGCCTGATTGCTGGTGTTCCAACCCCGAGGTTAAAACAAGAGGGGGGGTATGTGACAGCAGGAAGGTAAAGTCACCTGGTTGCATCCAGGGGGGTAGATATATTTCGCCCAGATTCAGGCTTTACGCTGACTTATACAACTAGGTGGAGAGTTGTATAAGCCCAGCTAAGGCTAGTGGGCTCATGGATGACTCATATGTCTAGGGAGAGTGTGGGGCGTCGTGCAGACAGGGAGTTGATGAGACCAGCTGAAGCTTGTCAGCTCATTTAGGCCTCTATAAGAACTCCCAGCTTCATTAGATGTTAGCTCATGCCTGGAACCAGACCTGTGTGGACTGTCTAGGGAGAGTGAACCCCTGTGCGGTGAGACAAAGCCTGTGTGGCTATTTGCTTGGACATTTAAAACCAGGGACTTAGGGACTAGGACAGCACTAGGCTGATCCCAGTTGTTAGTTAGGAAACCTGTATGTTTAGTCAGAGGTCAAATTGACCAGGATTTATTTTGTTTATGTTTCTTTTGCTTTGCTGTGTTTTGTCACTGTAAATAGAAAATAAACCGCACCTTTTTGATTTTGAAAACCACAACCTCCGTCTGCTGGGCCTGTTTTTGTGTGGGGAGCCCATCCCGGGGGTCACACACACCCGCTGCCGAGCCAACCCCCTCACACTGTGCATAGACTATAGGACCCTCAACAGGAGAACCATACCGGATCAATATACCACTCCAAGGATAGAGGATGCCCTACAGAGCTTGTCTGGAGCCAAGTGGTTCAGTGTTATGGACCTCAAGAGCGGGTACTATCAGATCCCGATGCATCCAGAAGACAAAGATAAGACGGCTTTCATAACCCCGGTAGGGTTCTTTGAATTCAACCGGATGCCTCAAGGTCTGTCTGGAGCTCCAGCCACCGTCCAACGTCTCATGGAGAAGACTGTGGGAGATATGAACCTCATCAAAGTCCTCGTATTCTTGGATGACATCATTGTCTTCGGAAGAACCTTGGAAGAGCATTTAGAGAGGCTGGAGAAAGTTTTGAAGATACTGAGTGAGGAAGGACTCAAGCTCTCACCTGAACAATGCCAATTCTATCAGTCATCAGTCAACTATCTGGGGCACATAGTGTCTGAAGATGGGGTAGCCACAGACCCCGAAAAATTGGAGGCAGTCACCTCCTGGCCCAGGCCCATCACTGTGACAGAGCTTAGATCCTTTCTGGGGTTCTGTTCCTATTACAGGAGGTTTGTGGAGGGGTTTGCTTGGATAGCCAGGCCCCTGAATGAGCTGCTAAATACGGAGGGGGAAGAGGATGACACAGGCCCCAGAAAGCCAGGGGAGTCAGTCAAGGACCAGTGGAACGAGAAGTGTGAGAATGCCTTCCAGATGTTGAAGAAGACATTAACCACTGCCCCTGTCCTGGCCTACGCAGACCCTAAGAAGCCTTATGAACTTCATGTAGATGCCAGTCATGATGGTTTGGGAGGAGTGCTGTACCAGGAGCATGAAGAGCAACTGAGGCCTGTTGCGTATGTGAGCAGAAGTCTGACTCCCTCCAAAAAGAACTACCCCACCCATAAGTTGGAGTTCCTGGCACTTAAGTGGGCGGTAGTTGACAAACTTAGAGACTATTTGTATAGGGCGGAATTCACAGTGAAAACAGACAACCCCCTCACCTATCTTTTCACCACAGTAAAGTTGGATGCCACAAGACATAGGTGGCTGGCGGCGCTGTCTGCCTTCAATTTCGGCCTGAAGTACAGACCTGGGGCTGGAAACCGAGATGCAGACGCTTTGTCTAGAAGATCTCACGTCCCCACTTGCAGTACAGAAGACTGGACCCAAGTGGCACCCGACGGGGTGCGGGCCCTCTGCCAAGGGGCTGGTCTTCAAGCCAGTGGCGGCTCAAGAGCAGTAGAGATAGGGGTTACCATAGTAGGAGTTCCCAAGCAATACTGTGGAGTAGCCCAACTGGGGGAAGATAACTTGCCAAACTTGTCAAAAAAAGAGTTGAGATCTGACCAATTGGTAGACCCCATGGGGAGATTGGTCTTGGAGGCCCTAGAGAATCAGGATCCGAATAGACTCTTACGCCACCCTTCAAAGGAGACTCGCCTATTGAAGAAGGAGTGGGACAGGTTGCAGGTGCATCAGGGAGTGGTCTACCGAAGGGGCCCCTCTGATGACCTAGAAGACAAATGGCAATTGTTCTTGCCTGAGAAGTACCGAGAGACAGTCCTGGTTGCTCTGCACGACAACCATGGCCACCTGGGGGCGGAAAGGCACTTCCAACTCGTTAGGGACCGTTTCTATTGGCCCTGCATGAGGGCTGAAGTTGAAGAATACTGCCACTCATGTGCACGATGCATCCAGAGAAAGACGTTACCTCATCAAGCTGCCCCAATGGGCCATCTGCAAAGTCAAAGCCCACTTGATCTGGTATGCATTGATTTTCTCTGCCTCAAACCCGACCTGAGTGGACTAGGAAATGTTCTGGTAGTAACCGACCATTTCACCCGGTATGCCCAGGCCTTTCCAACCAAGGACCAGAAGGCTTCCACCGTGGCCAAGTGCTGATGGAGAAATACTTCGTACATTATGGGCTACCACAACGGCTCCATTCAGATCAGGGAAGGGATTTTGAAAGTCGATTTGATCCGGGAACTCCTGGATTCTTTGGGGATCAAGAAGACAAGAACTACCCCCTATCATCCACAAGGTGATGCTCAGCCGGAGAGGTTCAACCGAACCCTGCTCAACATGTTGGGGACCCTAAGCAGTGAAAAGAAGCAGCATTGGAGCAACCACATAGCGGCAGTTGTGCATGCATACAACAGCACCACCAGTGATGCTACAGGGTACTCACCCTATCGACTTATGTTCGGGAGAGAAGCAAGACTACCCGTAGATCTGGCCTTTGGCACTTCCATAGACCATTGTTCTGCTGCTTCCCACAAGGGATATGTCGATAAGCTCAGACGCAATTTGAAATTGGCCTATGAACAGGCCCAGGCGGCCTCGGAGCAAAGGGTGGCCCGCAGCAAGAAAAATTTTGACCTGAAAGTTAGGATTCAGGATTTGCAACCAGGAGACAGAGTGTTGCTACGGAACTTGGGGGTCCCTGGAAAACACAAGCTTGCAGATAGATGGAGACCTGAACCTTATGTTGTTTGCAAAAGACTACCGGGCCTGCCCGTTTACAGACTTAAACCAGAAGGGAAGGTGGGACCTTTGAAGACCTGGCATCGGAACCACCTACTCCCACTAGCGGAGGCAGTTCGGATACCCCCTGTGACGGATTCCCCTGAGCCAACTTCCATCCTGGATACTCCCAGACTGAACACTCGGTCCCAGACCCCTCAGATTGGGGATACAGAGACCTTGGAGATGAGTGAAGATGAGGGAGAAGAACTTGACTGGCTTTGGCCTTCACAGGCCCCAGGAACCTCTGCTATTGATCTTCCACCTGAAGAAGACACCATAGATCAGACGCTGAATGCAGAAGCTACTGAGTTCATTCTGTCCAGTCCTTGGTCAGATTCTTGGGAAAGTGCCTGTGACTTACTCCCAGAATAAAAACCAAGGGAGTCTCTGTACCCCCCTGCCTCGGAGTCCAGTGCTCCCGAACCAGAAGTAATTCCTGAGTTGGTTCCAAAGGAGGAGCCTGTTCTAACAGAGAGCCCAAGAGGGCAGAGGAAGCGAAGAGCCATAAAGCCTCCCCGAAGATTAACTTACCCACAGATGGGGAGAAGTGCGGAAGACACTGTGGTTACTGCCAGAAGGAGTACGGAAGACCCTGACCCTCCCACTGTTCATTTAGTGGGGGGCAACCCCAGCTCACTCTCTGGCACAGTTAGGCAGGACACTAGTGATGGTGTGACCTGTGGGCAGGGGAGTTCACCGCCTCGGTTTTGGTGGGAATTTCCTCTGCCAACATCATACGAAACTTTGATTGATGTTGTACGTTCTGTGATTTAAGTTTATGTTATCTTTGGGGACCAAAGAGTTTAAGTGGGGGGAGTGTGTAGCGGGGTCTCCTTTAAGGCCCTGGGACTACATTACCCAGAACCCCGTTCGGCACCCAGAGTGCAGTTAGCCACCGCAGAGACTTATGGGAGGGGTTATTTAAGGGGGAGGCGAGGCGGAGCTCGGCCTCTTTGGATACCACGCTGCAAGCAAGAGTTTCTTCCTGTGCGGATCTGCTGCAGTGCAAGGCCTGAAGCCTGGGCCTTGCGCAACTTCCAAAGAGCCTTCCACCCCACTGCGGAGCCTGGTTGGCATCTGACTTGTCGAGTGAGGACATCAGTTGGATCAGGGGCCCGATCGTTGCAGACGCTGTGTGCGGCGACACAGCAGGTGGAAGTCCCGGGCTGGGATCACGCCCGGAGTGGTGAGCGAGCACTTGCTCAATCCAATAGACTTTACTGAATCTAGGCCTATAGACTGCCGTGGCTCACCGATTGTTTGCTTGTTGTTCCACTGGGGGGACCGGTAGCAGGACAGTGTCCCCCCCCCCCATAATAGTGTTCCTAGTGATTGCCAGTTGTGGATTACAAATACCATTCATCAAGTGCACCACCGAAAGTTTGCATGCAAAGAAATCCCTATAGAAAGGACTGAGATTTATTCTGGGTCAGGCCTGGCCAGGGTGGGGATATAGGATATTGTTTACTGCGCCACAGGGCGTGTATACCATAATAGCTACGCATGATGGATTACCGTGCAGCGCCATTATTGTGTGCTATATTGATTGCTGCAGGGCTCTGCAAGTCAGGTGTGTGTATTATATCCTGTTTAAACCCTTTTCTTTTACAACCAAAGTAAACTGTTATACTTAATCTTTAACATTGGTGTGTTGTCTTACTGTAAGGAGGGTGCCTTTACCATACCCATTGATTATGATAAAAATATAACCCCTAGACTAGCTGTGCCAGAGTGGGTCGAGCAGATTGCCGGGGGTTGGTGGTGCTGTACACAGGGCCCGAAAACAAATCCAGCGGCTCACTTAACTGGGGGTAGCGCTACACAAGGTACTGCCATGGGCGCAAATTTCTTTTGCCAATCTGGCTATGGGTTTGTGGGAACATAGGTACATATGGTCCAACAATCCATTTCTAAAGCATCTTGTATAATACGTGAGGTACACCGATGATATCATCATCATCTGGGATGGTGATGGTGGTGTCATCGATGAATTTGTAAACCATTGTAACAATAATACATATGGCCTGTCTTTCACCCATGTTTGGGATCCCGAGAGGCTTGCTTTCCTTGACTGTGACCTGTATCATATAGATGAAACAATACATGCCAAAAATCATTTTAACCGCTTCAGCCCCAGGCCATTTTGGTGGTCAAAGACCAGGCCACTTTTTGCGATTCGGCACTGCGTCGCTTTAACTAACAATTGTGCGGCTGTGTGACGTGGCTCCCAAACAAAATTGATGTCCTTTTTTTCCCACAAATAGAGCTTTCTTTTGGTGGTATTTGATCACCTCTGCGGTTTTTATTTTTTGCACTATAAACAAAAAAAGAGCGACAATTTTGAAAAAAAAACAATATTTTTTACTTTTTGCTATAATAAATATCCCCAAAAAATATATAAAAATTTTATTTTTTTCCACAGTTTAGTCCGATACGTATTGTACATATTTTTGGTAATTTTTTTTTCGCAATAAGCGTTTATTGATTGGTTTGCGCAAAAGTTATAGCTTCTACAAAATAGGGGACTGTTTTATGGCATTTTTATTAATTTTTTTTTTTTACTAGTTATGGCGGCGATCAGTGATTTTTTTTTTATCATGACTGCGACATGGCAGACACATCGGACAGTTTTGACACCATTTTGGGACCATTGTAATTTTTACAGCGATCAGTGCTATAAAAATGCACTGATTACTGTAAAAATTACACTGGCGGTGAAGGGGTTAACCACTAGGTGGCGCTGCAGGAGTTAAGTCAGTACTAATGAGTGACTCTTACTGTTAGGGGGCGTGGCTAACTGTGACACATCACTGATGACCGTTCCCGATCATGGGGAACGGTCATCAGTGACAGTGTCACTAGGCAGAATAGGGGAATGCCTTGTTTACAAAGGCATTCCCCTGTTCTGCCCTTGCCGACCGCAATCGCGGGACTCCCGCTGGGCGGCAAATTTAAAGGGACATACCTGTACGCCCATGTGCCTTCCCGTGCCATGTTGTCAACGTACATCGGCGTGCGGCGGTCGGCAACTGGTTAAACCCACGGCTGGTAATTCTCTGCTCCACTATAAAAGTTGTCACTACCATAAATGGATTAACAACATTCCGAAAGGTCAGTTTTGTAGCCTGAGGCGCAACTGTACCAAAACATCTGATTACATAGAACAGAGCACTATCCTTAAAAATAAGTTACATGACAAGGAGTACCCTGTATCTTTGGTGAATCAAGCCTATAATTATTTAGAGCACAATACACCTTCTACTACACAAAAAGAAAAATTCGACCAATCTGCCCCCTTTATCACAAAATTTCATACAGATTCAAAGAAAATGGAAATGATTTTTAAAAAACACTGGCCCCTACTACTTGTGGACCACCACCTCAAACCCATTCTACCTGTCATCCCCAGGATTACGTACAGAAGAGAGGCTAATCTTAAGAACAAGCTAGCACCCAGCAAACTTAAACCACTGCAAGCCATCTCTTCTCCACAAACCCGTAGGATCCCCTTGAAAGGCATGTTTCAATGCAAGAAATCTCTATGCAAAGTGTGTGCCTTTGTAAAGCACAGTAAAAAGCAATTTACCACAAAAGAAAAAACATACACTTTTTTAACTGTGGTTCAGATTTTTTGGTTTATGGCCTTACTTGTCCTTGTCACCTCCTATATGTGGGACGTCCTATACGACCCCTTCGGCAAACACGTGTCTCCCGTCATTTTGCTGAATACTAGACATGTGCATTTTGTTTTGTTCTGAATCGAAATTTAGACAAATTTTTAACTATTGGGAAATTCGTATGCATCCGAATTTCCGAATTACAAATGTAACGAATTTAAACGAATCCAGAAAAACGATTCAAATCGAAAAAACCGCAAACGAAATTTGATTTGAAAACAAAGTTGAATCAAATTAGAAAAAATAGAACTTGATTTTCTAAAAAATACAATAAAATAGAATATAAAACAATAAAGAAAAGAACAGAATAGAATTTAATAGAATGTAATAAAATAGAACATGACCGTCTTCCGAAATTCGAATAGTATAAATTCGAATTCTAGAATAGATTGGAAAATAATTCAAAACAATGGAAACTAAAATAGAAAGGAATAGAACAACAATAGAACAGAATAGAATAAAATATAATATATACTATATTTAATTTTATTCTGTTCTATTGTTTTTTTTCTATTCAAATTTGAATTCATTCTATACGAAATTCAAATTTCTTATAGAATGAAATCGAATTTGAATAGAAAAGATAATAGATTAGTTTCGTATTCGAATTTTAAAAAAATTTGACCAAATTCAAAAAAAGTCGATCAAATTTTTTTTTATTTAATCAAATTCTAAAAAATTTGAATTTCGTATAGAATGAAATCGAATTAGAATAGAATAGAAAATAATAGAAAGGAATAAATTAGAAAAACAATAGAACAGAGTAGAATAAAATATTATATATATTTCTATTCTGTTCTATTGTTTTTCTAGTCTATTCTTTTCTATTAATTTCTATTCAAATCTTTTCTATTCTAATTCAAATTAATTCTATACGAAATTCGAACTTCTGAAGACATCTTCCAAAATTTGAATTTCGTATAGAATAAATTTGAATAGAAAAGATTACAATAGAATAGAAAAGAAAATAATAGAAAAGAATAGCATAGAAAAACAATAGAACAGACAAAAAAAAATAATATATATTTTTTTTATTCTGTTCTATTGTTTTTCTATTCTATTCTATTCTATTCTAATCTTTTCTATTCAAATTCGAATTCATTCTATACAAAATTCGAATTTCGGAAGATGGCTTCGAATTTTAGAATGAATTCGAATAGAAAATATTAGAATAGAACAGAATAAAAAAAAATTATATATAATTTTTTTTGTCTGTTCTATTGTTTTTCTATGCTATTCTTTTCTATTATTTTCTTTTCTATTATATTGTAATCTTTTCTATTCAAATTTATTCTATACGAAATTCAAATTTCGGAAGATGTCTTCAGAAGTTCGAATTTCGTATAGAATTAATTTGAATTAGAATAGAAAAGATTAGAATAGCATGTAAAGTAACAAAGAATAGCATAGAAAAACATAACATAATATAATATATATATATATATATATTGTGAGGGGGGTTAGCTCAGCAGCGGGTGTGTGTGACCCCCTGGATGGGTTCACCACACAAAAACAGGCACAGCAGACCGTGGTAGGAGAAAACAAAAGGGTGTGGTTTTATTTGAACTATATACAGACAAAAAATACAGCAAAAACAAAAGAAACATGAAAAGAAATCCTGGTCAACTTGACCGCTCACTACACACGCTGGTGTCCCTAACTAACAACTGGGTACAGCCTTGTGCTGTCCCAGTCCCTAGCTCCCTGCTTTTTTTAAGTTCTTAGCAATAACCACACAGGCTTTGGCTCACCGCACAGAGATCACACTCCCCAGACTATCCACACAGATATGGTTCCAGGTTGGAGCATCTCCCTTAGCATGCTGGGAGTTCTTGTAGAGGCCCTAACGAGCCCACTTACTTCAGCTGGGCTCATTAACTCTTCCCTTGCAAGACTCCCCGCACTCCCCCTAGTGGTATAAATCCGCATAAAGCCTGAATCTAGGACATATATAACTTCCATCCTGGATGCAACCTGGTGATTTTACCTGCATGCTGTCACAATATATATATATATATATATATATATATATATATATATATATATAACAATTATTTTTTGTTCAAGGATCATTTTTTTTTATACAACTGATGGGAGTTGCGATGGGCTCCAATGTCGCACCGCCATATGCATGCACATTTATGAATGAATTTGAACATAAATATATTTTTTCTAATGATCTATTTCAGAAACATTGCGTTACATGGTGGCGCTTCATAGATGACGTGTTTGCAATCTGGCGAGGCGACATGCAATCATTAAACACATTTGACATCATGTTGAGCAATTTTTGTCCTGACAAAATTTCAAATTAATGTTGGGGGTATGTCAGTTCCTTTCTTGGATACTAGGATATATCTTGAACAGGGTCGTTTAGAATCAGACTTGTACATTAAATCAACTGATAGAAATCAATTACTATTGTTTGATAGTTTTCATCCCCCGCATGTATTTAGATCTATTATTAAGAGCCAACTGTTACGAGTAAAACGCATAGTCAGCAAGGAGATTGTAAAGGAGATAAGAACTAAAGAAATGTGTTCCAAATTTCGTGAACGGGGGTATCCCAAAAAAATAATTTTTCAGGAATTAAATAAAATACAACACCATGAGAAAAAAACATTTTGTAATAAAACATCATTGGCACGATTACCCTTTTCCATGCAGTTTCACAGCTATAGTAATCATATATCTAAAATAATTAATAAGCACTGGCCCCTTTTGAGGCGTGCATACCCGCAGATTGAGGTCTTCCAGCAGACTCCCATTAAAGCCTATAGAAGGAATAAAACTTTGCGTGATTCCTTAGTAAAATCGGAATACAAATCTAGAGAACAGGAAGGACCACCTTCTTGGGGAAAAAAAGGAAAGGATGTTATCCCTGTCTAAATTGTATTCAATGTAGTCTTATGGCTAAGGGTAATCATTTTATTAATCCCATTAATAGGGATAGAATTATGATAAACAATTTCCTTACTTGTCAGTCCTCTTATGTTATATATATCCTTATCTGTCCATGCAATATGATTTATGTTGGGGAGACTACTCAGAAAATTAAGGACAGAATTGCTCAACATCGAAGCACTATAAGGCATAAACAACCTGGGTTGCCTGTCTCCAAACATTTTTTGGAGAAGGGACACCGAGATTCTGATCTAAGGTTTATGATCTTGGAAGAAATCCCACGAGATAAACGAGGGGGTGATGGGATACTACGACTAAAGCAGCAGGAGGTTTGGTGGATTAATAGCAGGGGTCTCAAACTGGTGGCCCTCCAGCTGTTGCAAAACTACAATTCCCATGAGGCATTGCAAGGCTGACATTTACAAGCCTGACTCCCACAGGCAGAGGCATGATGGGACTTGTAGTTTTGCAACAGCTGGAGGGCCGCCAGTTTGAGACCCCTGATTAATAGGCTACAGTCTCTGCATCCGGATGGGATGAACAGGGACTATGACCTATATTTATTTTTGTAACATGAAGTTGATGATTTTGGATTTTAGATTTTTCTATATATAAATATATATATATTTCTTTCATAGATGATGATCAAATCTTGTCTGGTCTGGATCGGGAAAGAAATTAACCACTTAAGCCCCGGACCATTTGGTAGCTAAAGGACCAGAGGTGAATTCAGAATTTTGCACTGCGCTGCTTTAACTGTAAATTGTGCGGACATGCAATGTTGTACCCAAACGAAATTTGCGTCCTTTTCTTCCCACAAATAGAGCTTTCTTTTAATGGTATTTGATTGCCTCTGCGATTTTTATTTTTTGCGATATAAACGGAAAAAGACAGACAAGTTTGAAAAAAAATTATATTTTCTACTTTTTGTTATAAGAAAAATCGAATAAACTCAATTGTAGTCATACATTTAGGCCAAAATGTATTCAGCCACATGTTTTTAGTAAAAAAAATGTCAATAAGCGTATATTTATTGGTTTGCGCAAAAGTTATAGAGTTTACAAACTAGGGTACATTTTCTGAAATTTACACAGCTTTAAATTTATGACTGCCTATCTCATTTCTTGAGGTGCTAAAATGACAGGGCAGTACAAAACCCCCCCAAATGACCCCATTTTGGAAAGTAGACACCCCAAGGAAATTGCTGAGAGGCATGTTGAGCCCATTGAATTTTTTTTTTGTCTTAAGTGATTGAATAATGACTAAAAAAAAAAAAAAAATACAAAAAGTTGTCACTAAATGATATATTGCTCACACATGCCATGGTTATATGTGGAATTTCACCCCAAAATACATTTAGCTGCTTCTCCTGAGTACGGGGATACCACATGTGTGGGACTTTTTGGGAGCCTAGCCGCGTACGGGACCCCGGAAACCAAGCACCGCCTTCAGGATTTCTAAGGGCGCAAATTTTTGATTTCACTCCTCACTACCTATCACAGTTTCGAAGGCCATAAAATGCCAAAATAGCACAAAACCCCCCCAAATGACCCCATTTTAGAAAGTAGACACCCCAAGGAAATTGCTGAGAGGCCTGTTGAGCCCATTGAATATATTTTTTTTTGTCCCAAGTGATTGAATAATGACAAAAAAAAATAAAACATTACAAAAAGTTGTCACTAAATGATATATTGCTCACACATGCCATGGTTATATGTGGAATTACACCCCAAAATACATTTTTCTGCTTCTCCTGAGCACGGGGATACCACATGTGTGGGACTTTTTAGGAGCCTAGCCGCGTACGGGACCCCGAAAACCAAGCACCGCCTTCAGGATTTCTAGGCACAAATTTTTGATTTCACTCCTCACTACCTATCACAGTTTCGAAGGCCATAAAATGCCAAAATAGCACAAAACCCCCCCAAATGACCCCATTTTGGAATATAGACACCCCAAGCTATTTGCTGAGAGGCATGGCGAGTATTTTACAGCTCTCATTTGTTTTTGAAAATGAAGAAAGGAAATATATATATATATATATATATATATATTTTTTTCAATTTTCAAAACTTTGTGACAAAAAGCGAGATCTGCAAAATACTCACAATACCTCTCAGCAAATAGCTTGGGGTGTCTACTTTCCAAAATGGGGTCATTTGGGGGGGTTTTGTGCCATCTGGGCATTCCATGGCCTCCGAAACTGTGATAGGCAGTGAGAAGTGAAATCAAAAATTTACACCCTTAGAAAGCCTGAAGGCGGTGCTTGGTTTTTGGGGTCCCGTACGTGGCTAGGCTCCCAAAAAGTCTCACACATGTGGTATCCCCGTACTCAGGAGAAGCAACAGAATGTATTTTGGGGTGTAATTCCACATATGCCCATGGCATGTTTGAGCAATATATCATTTAGTGACAACTTTGTGCAAAAAAAAATAAAAAATTGTCGTTTTTCCGCAACTTGTGTCAACATATAAAATTTTCCATGGACTCGACATGCCTCTCAGTATATAGCTTGGGGTGTCTACTTTCCAAAAAGGGTGTCATTTGGGGGGGTTTTGAACTGTTCTGGCATTTTATACACAACATTAGGAAGCTTACATCCACTCTTCTAACCACTTGAAGACAAAGCCCTTTTTGACACTTTTTGTTTACATGAAAACATTTATTTTTTTGCAAGAAAATTATGTTGAACCCCCAAACATTATATATATTTTTAAAGGAAAGGCCCTACAGATTAAAATGGTGGGTGTTGCATTTTTTTTTCTACACAGTATTTGCGCAGCGATTTTTCAAACGCATTTTTTTGGGTTAAAAAATACACTTTTTTTTAATTTTAATGCACTAAAACACACTATATTGCCCAAATGTTTGATGAAATAAAAAAGATGATCTTAGGCCGAGTACATAGATACCAAACATGACATGCTTTAAAATTTCGCACAAACGCGCATTGGCGACAAACTACATACATTTTTAAAAGCCTTTACAGGTTACCCCAGTAGATTTACAGAGGAGGTCTACTGCTAAAATGACTGCCCTCGATCTGACCTTCGCGGTGATACCTCACATGCATGGTGCAATTGCTGTTTACATATGACGCCAGACCGATGCTTGCGTTCGCCATTGAGCAAGAGCAGGGCAGGACAGGGGTGCTTTTTTTTTTTCTTTTTTTTTTATTATTAATTTTTCTTTTTTCTTTTATTTTTAAATTGTTCCTTCCAAGTATTTTTTTTTTAATCATTTTTATTGTTATCTCAGGGAATGTAAATATCCCCTATGATAGCAATAGGTAGTGACAGGTACTCTTTTTTTGAAAAAACTGGGGTCTTTTAGACCCTAGATTTTTCCTCTGCCCTCAAAGCATCTGATCACACCAAGATCGGTGTGATAAAATGTTTTCCCAATTTCCCAATGGCGCTTTTTATATCCGGGGGGACATTCCCTCCCACTGCTTGTAAAAGCAGTCCAGAGGCTAATTAGCCGCTAGGATTGCTTTTACATGAAAGCCGGCCGCAGGCTGAAAAGAATGATACCAAGATGATACCTAAACCCGCAGGCATCATTCTGGTATAAACATTCAAAGTCCAGCAACATACCAGTACGTTGCTGGTCCTTGTTGGACATGTATTGTAATCTTTTTTTTTCATGCAGCCAGTTGGCTGAACGAAAAAAGAGATTGATCGGTGGGTATGCCCACCATTAGAATACCGCCCTTCATCCACCCACTTCCAATGATGGGCATACACGCACCATTTATATATGCCGAAGCATGGGGGCATCCTCCCGCAAAAAAGTTATGCCGCACACACATGGTCGGACTTTTCCACGGGCAAGCCTCCGTCGGAATTTTGACCGTATGTACGCGGCATTAGGAGCAAAATCGCTCCTCCGCCCCTGCTGCCCCAATGCTTCGGCATATTTGCTTTTTTTTTTTAACTGTGGTGGTGAAATCACCTCCTACAGCACTGGAGTCGCAGGGATCAGGCCTGTCTCTGCGAACGCTGCAGTTATGTGTGTTTTTGTTTTGTAAGTGACAGTGATCGATCGATACTGCACTTGGGTGGCCTGGGCTGGACGGAGGGGCAAAACGCAGGTGCCAGCAGGTATCTGGGCTGATCCCGCTAACACTGCGTCTTTGGGAACCCTAAACTGCTGGGGACGCTAGTATATATCTGATCAGATCAGATATTGATCTGTTAAGATACTATACCACTAAGGGGGGTGTATGCTTCACGCATGGGTGTTAGCGTTACTGGCACTAACCTGACGCTGCCTGGGGTGTGATGCAGACCCTCTCTGACGCTAAAACCTAATTGATATCACCCGCCGGGCAATCAGGGGGTTAAACCTTTATTGGGTTATATACGGCGGGTGCCCTGACACTATAAAAAGCAAACTAACTAACCAGCGTCACCCGTAACACTTATATGGTGATCACTGGTGAAAGGGTTAACTAGGGGCAATCAGGGGGTTAAAACCTTTATTAGATAATATATGGGGGTACCTGACGCTATAAAAACCTGCGGCGAACCTAAAAAAAATTACCAGCTACCGATCTGCATCACCGACACTAAGACAGCGTTTAGAAAAACGATCGCTTAGCGACAGTGGTGATGGGGGTGAAAGGGTTACCTGGGGGGCGATCAAGGGGGTTAAACCTTTATTAGATAATATATTGGGGTACCTGACGCTATAAAAACATGCGGCGAACCTAAAAAAAATTACTGGCTACCGATCTGCATCACTGACACTAAGACAGCGTTTAGAAAAACGATCGCTTAGCGACAGTGGTGATAGGGGGTGAAAGGGTTACCTGGGGGCGATCAAGGGGGTTAAACCTTTATTAGATAATATATTGGGGTACCTGACGCTATAAAAACCTGCGGCGAACCTAAAAAAATTTACCAGCTACCGATCTGCATCACCGACACTAAAACAGCGTTTAGAAAAACAATCGCTTAGCGACAGTGGTGATGGGGGTGAAAGGGTTACCTGGGGGGCGATCAAGGGGGTTAAACCTTTATTAGATAATATATTGGGGTACCTGACGCTATAAAAACCTGCGGCGAACCTAAAAAAAATTACCGGCTACCGATCTGCATCACCGACACTAAGACAGCGTTTAGAAAAACGATCGCTTAGTGACAGTGGTGATAGGGGATGAAAGGGTTACCTGGGGGCGATCAAGGGGGTTAAACCTTTATTAGATAATATATTGGGGTACCTGACGCTATAAAAACATGCGGCGAACCTAAAAAAAATTACTGGCTGCCGATCGGCATCACTGACGCTAAGACAGCGATCAGAAAAATGATTGCTTAGCGACAGTGGTGATAGGGGGTGAAAGGGTTATCTGGGGGGTGATCAGGGGGTTAAACCTTTATTAGGGGGGGTTAGGGGGCTACACTGGACCTAAGACTAAACTTTGGTGACACTTTTACAGTCACAAATGTCACTGATTGCAGTGATCACTAAATAAATGGTCACTGCAATCAGTGACACTGTGACTGGGGGCTGGGGGGGTGATCTGGGGGGTGATCTGGGGGGGCCTGGGGGGGCGATTTATGTCCCTATGTGTCCTGGTGTCAGTGTAGTGTTGTGTGCACTGACCTGATGTCTTCTCTTGTACGGCGCTCGGTATATGTGAGCGCCACACCAGAGATGACATCACTTCCTCCTGCTTCCTCTGTCTGACACAGAGGGGGCATTTCCATTCACCGGGAGCGATCGCGAGGGGGTGGCCGGAAACGAATGGCTGCCCCCTCATCCCGGAACGCTCCCGGACACTTAGCCACCGCTCACTGTATAGGAGGGGGGTCCGATTGGACCCTCAACTATACAAAGGCAATCACGTATGCTCTACGTGATTGTGCCTGTCGGTGCCATTCTGCCGACGTATATATACAGTGAGCGGTCATTAAGTGGTTACGGAAATTATCTTTTTGCTTGAAGAATATTCACTTCTATTATAAGAGACTAGAAGTTTTTCTTTAAGAGAAAATTTATTGACGGATTGTTGATTTATTTCTGAAGCAAGAGACCTATATCATGTATAATTTTTGTGCATCTTTGTACGGAACTAATAAGAATCAATTTTGGAGGCTACTTTTGTGTTATTGATGTTATATTGCAACTTGTGTTGTTGGTCAAATGCAGGAGAGAAATTTTAGGTATATAAACTTTTTTGTTCCTTCACTCACATGGGGTTAATGAGGTTTCCGACTTCTCGTTAGACTGTTACTTGATCTGGAAATATGGGACACACCTGTGGGTTGACGCCCGCAGGTGTAGGGATAAATCAAAATCCTTTCTAGAGTTTAGTTTCACATCTAGCCTGATAGCCTGAGGAAGAGCAGGGATGCTCGGAACTGTACAGTGGCTGCCATTTATACAATGCTTTGTCTGCAAATGATCGACCAATAAAGAAGAAATCTTTGAAATGTAATTGGAGTCAGTGTCCCTTTTACTCTTATTACTTATTGACGGTGGAATTTGGGAGTCCACCCTGACGGCTCTCCACTCTATTCCTAGAAAAAAGAAAGGGAAGTAACCAACCCAAAGTTTCGTAATATATATATATATATATATATATATATATATATATATAATATATATACGCAGTTGCAAAAAAAAGTATGTGAACCCTTTTGGAATGATATGGATTTCTGCACAAATTGGTCATAAAATGTGATCTGATCTTCATCTAAGTCACAACAATAGACAATCACAGTCTGCTTAAACTAATAGCACACTAAAGCCCTGTACACACGATCGGATATCCTATGGATTCTAATCCGATGTTTTTTTCCATCAGAAATCCAATGAGACTGTCTTCCATCAGTCTTGGCCACACACCATCAGTCAAAAAACCGACGGCAACAAAACGACGGGACGTACAACACGTACGACGGCGCTATAAAAGGGAAGTTCAAATCTAATGGTGCCACCCCTTGGGCTGCTTTTGCTGATTTTGTGTTACAGCGTGTTAGTAAAAGTTTGGTGAGAGCCGATTCGCGCTTTCAGTCTCCGTGCTTTTCAGATCGTTTCCTGGTGTTCAGTTTGTGCTTGTGGGTTCGTATTTGTTCTTCAGTGCGTGCAGTCAGGTCGTTACTGCTTTGCAGTGCCTTCTTGGCCGTTTGTTTACTGTTTTTCAGGTCGTTCTTCTCAGGCCTTGCTGTTCCACGGTGCGTTCTGTTTGAGTTCGTTCTGACCAGCCGACCGGTTTAAGACCATGTTTGAAGTGCGTTCTCGTTCTCAAGCTTGTGCTGGCTATGGACTTGGTGTTGCGGTTAACACTGTAACCCGAGTTCAGTCCGTGAACAGGGTGAGGAGGAGTTCATGGACCAAGAATTGGTTGCTCCAGCGTGACTAATTCTCTCATATGTCTCTGCTGCGGGAAATCCATGAGAATAATCCTGATTATTTCAGGAATTACCTCAGGGTGACGGACCCCTTTTTCACCGTCTGTTGGATTTGCTGTCCCCCTATATCACGAGGCAGGACACTGATGCGCCAGGCGATCACTGCCGAGCAGAGGCTTATTGCCACGTTGAGATACCTGGCGACTGGGAGAAGCTTGCAGGACCTCAAGTTCACAACAGGCATCTCCCCCCAGGCTCTCGGGATCATAATCCCTGAAACGTGTTCTGCCATTATTCAGGTCCTGCAGAAGGACTATATGAAGGGAAGTTTGCTCCTTTAACATCACATTATATGTTTGGATTGTATGCTAATGTTTTTTATTTCTTTCCTCCTTCCCAAATTTGTCTGTTTGTAATATCCTGACAAGGTCCCCATTTTCCCCATGCATGTTTTTTCCTCTAATGCCCTTTTTTGTGGCCTACATGCCTATTTCCCTTCACTAACCTCTCCAGCATGCTATCCTGGCCCCAAACCCAGCTAGCCTAGTTTTTTTTACACCTGTTTTTTTTGGGTCAGTGCCATCGTAGTTTTGCACCCCCCCGCCCCTAAAATGTGTTCAAATATTTTCTAATGTCCCCTCAGCGGAGGTGAGTCACCTGCTAAGTGGGCCTTCTTTTTTGGCCATGAAATACTCCCTTAAATAATAATGTTAGCCTGATGTTGGTCAACAATGTCTTTGTGTAATCTGTTTGCCCTGTAAACTGAAAACGTACATGTCTTCTTTTTGTTTGACTCCACAGTTTCCTTGCACACCACAGGAATGGCAGACTGATCAATTTGCCCAGCGGTGGGACTTCCCCAACTGTGGAGGGGCAATTGATGGCAAGCACGTCCACATAGTGCCACCACCCCGTTCGGGGTCATTCTATTATAACTATAAAGGTTTTAACAGTATTGTGTTAATGGTGGTGGTGTCGGCACGGTATGAGTTTCTGTATGTGGACGTTGGGGAAGAACGGCTGGATGTCCGATGGCGGAATATTCACCCAAACGGAGTTTGCTCACCGTCTGCACTCTGGGGGTCTCCAGAGGCAGACAACGTGGAAGGACTACCGTTTGTGTTCATCGCGGATGAAGCCTTTGGACTGGGACCACACCTGATGCGGCCGTTTCCCCAACGCACCCTCACCCCGGAGAGGAGGGTTTTTAATTACCGGCTGGCCAGAGCCCGGAGAGTTGTGGAGAATGCCTTTGGGATAATGGCCAGCCGGTTCCACCTGTTTCAGACAGCAATACATATGGCGGAATACAAGCTGAACCACATTGTTTTCTGTTGCTGCATCTTGCACAATTTTCTCCGTCAGTTTTCGGCAACATATGTCTCAACAGTTGGGCCTGAGGCCGGTCCATCCGAGATGTCCATTATGACCGGCCTGGACACTGCCCGTACTGGCTTGGCCCCCCAAAGTGCCCGTGAAGTATGTGAGAAATACGTTGAGTACTTCACTGGTAGGGGGGCCATCGCAATGCCAGACCAGATCTGACCTTTTGGTTTTTTAAATAAATTATTATATTTCAAAAAATCTTGTTTTGTCATTCTTGTTTTTTGGGTTGATGTGTCTCCCATGTTCTTGTAGTGCCAAGTGTATTTGTTCTTAGTAAATAGCCACAATTTTCACTATAAAAAGCATTGATTTAGCTTTTTCAGAACTGCTATTGAGCATAGAAAGAACAAGCCACACCTTTTTGAGTGTCCCATAAACTTTGTACTCTGTGCACCACATTTTTTTTTTTTTTGTTTTTTTTAGAAATACAATGTAAAAAGTTTTTCCTCCCCAAAAAAATTTGGTTTTATTTGGAGGTTTGTTTTGCAGAAACATGCATGGGTCAAAATATTAAACATTTGTCCAAAAAAGGAAATATAAAAAAATTCAACGTGAAAAGGAGAAACAGGAGATGGGGTGATGTCACCCCTGATCCATCTCAAATGTGAAGAACCCCACTTTATTTTTGTGTCTGAACTGGGGATTTGCCACATGATCCCATGGCTAAGGTAAACATGTGCTATCTGCCATCATGGGGGATCAATGGACGTGTTTTGGGTGTGCAAACCCTTCCTCTCACCTACTTGAGTAGGGAGGAAGAGGTTGCACCCCCAAAACAGGGACATGGATATCCTGTGACGGCAGATAGCACATGTTGACACACTGTGTGCATCTTCACATTTTGGCTGGTGGGAAAATTTGGCAGTGCAAAATTTTAAGGGCAAATAAAAAACAAAAACAGGGGGGGGGGTCAGATAATTCGCCCCAAAATATCTATAATGTTTTTATATTTTTTCTCAATCACATTAATTCTATTTCTCATAATGTCCATTTCGCTACTACATTCCATTATTTCTTGAATAATTATTTGGGCACTAGCACTCGAGAATGGAGGATTTGGAGTTCCTGACACACCACCACATTCATCCCCTAAAAAATTAAAAATAAATTAAAAATATGCAGGCCTACATCGGTATTTACCTGGAAGTTGTGGTGACAGACACTGACCTGTTGTGGTGATAAGCTCCACCTCTCCTTCCTCCACCTCTCCTTCCTCAACATGCTGATCTTGGGGTGCTTTGGGATCTTGGGGGTGTTTATGTGGTCTGTGCTTCCTCGTCTCCTCAGATTGGTGTCCTCCCAGTCTCCTCTCCCCTATGGGAATGGAAACAAAAGGTATCCTTTAGCACACAGAGATTTGAGGGCAGAAATTGTATACATTGATTGGAAGTGGGGTGCAATTGATATTTGGGCCTGAGTTCCAAGATGAACACGAGATCTTGAGAACTCTACTAAGCTGCATGCTTTTTTTTAGGGGCCTAAAAAACACACTTGGAGAACCACCAAGGTATCCACTGGAGCACCTGTGTGCGACACCCTTCAAAATTTGGGCATGTGGCCCACACTATAGTATATTGCTCCTGAGCAAAAAGCTGTGTAATCAACTGCTTGAGTGTCATCTCCTTTACCCAGAATCCAGTTTAGCCTTTCATTCACATTCTAATTTAGTTACAACACATCATCTAGCCAAAAATGTGTTGAAACGTTGTTTTATTAAAATGAGGCATGACCACATGTGGTTTACGTGGATATGTGCCAAACATGTTTTGGGGAAGACGATCAAGTGTTTACTACGAAACATTACCAAATAAGTGGTCCCTCAACTTAACATAAAAGTTGCCATTTGCAAATGTGAAACCAGTCAAGCCAAGCACATGGAGCAAACACATGCAAGAATACATATTACAATATGAAAGAACACAGTAAAAATAAAAGCTTACTTTTTTCAATGCTTTTTTTAAGCTTCCTATACTGCTCCGGCTCCCTCAGCTTCAGGTCAGACCACCTTTTACGGAGCTGCGCCTTGTATCTCCTGACCCTATATTTCTGATAGAGAGTCCTCGCCACTTTGTCCATTATTTGAGACGTCCTGAGATTAGGGGTGTCGTATGGCCCATGCCTCCCATCTCAGCAAATTACATATTAGTCGCCTTGTATCTTTTATTCCTGGATCGGGACGTTCCCGCCTCCGGGCTTTCCTCGTCGGTACTTTCTAATAAAGAAGCCACCTGTGTCACCGACATGTCGTTGTATATCACTTTGCGCCGATGTGAAGGGGTGGGGAAATGCAGGAAAAGACCGTCATGGGCGGGCGACGCGGGCGGAGTTACACGCATGCCAGGGTATAAAATGGTAACGAAGTTATTAGGGTTGCGCGGAGTAAGAACGAGCGGAAGTCCAGAAAAGACCACAACTATAATAAGGTAAGAAGGGAACTTGGGCCTGCAATGGCCTATAATGGTTCATGATTGTAAAGGCCAATATTGGGATAAGTTGAGGAGAATGGAATCTGACCTCTCTGTGTTTTGAACTTGCAGACAGTCGGCAATGCATAAACTCCGCGAGCCGGATATCATGTTGGTTTTTATTGAAAAATATAAAGAACTCCGCAACCTATGGGAAATAAGAGTGGTGTACGTCGGGCAACCATTCAAAAATTGGCGGATTATATGAAGCCCTGGGTCCCAGAGGCAGACTACAGTATGATGAACAATAAGATAAACAATATGCGGAATGCATATAAAAAAAAAAATACACTGAATACCGCACTTCCATGAGATCAGGAGCAGCAGACGATGTAGTACAGCCCAAGCTGTAGTACTACAAGCACCTGCAATTTCTGGAAGACCAGACTGAGGCCAGGGAATCAATTTCCAGCCTTCCCTCAACCCTTCCCTCCAGCGTTCCTTCCACCCTTCCCTCCGGTGTTCCTTCCACCCTTCCCTCCGGTGTTCCTTCCACCCTTCCCTCCACCCCTGCAGAGGTGGAGAAGGAGCCACCTGTGCTTGAAGAGCCGGAACTTCGCATCTTCAGCCAGGTATAGTATTTTAGAACATAATTATTGGCCTCAAAGTACTATTGTGATGAACTTGATTTATTCTCCCAAAATGATAACACCCCCCCCCCAAAAAAAAAAAAAAAAAGGGCACATAAATGATTGTTAAAGTATCTAAAAAGAATGGGGACAGAATGAAACTCTTTGCTAGTTTTCTAAAAAAGCAGATTGCACCAGTCATGAGATCAAAATTGTGTGTGATTGATTCCCCAAAATATCTAACTATGTGCCTTTTTTCTACACAGGATGAGGCCAGCCAGGAGGAAGAGGCTCAGGAATGTGGCAGGCAGGAGGAGGCAGAGGTGAGTGTCAGCCAGGAGGAGGCAGGGCCAAGTGGCATGCAGCAGGTCCCCAGGCCTAGTGGCAGCACAGTGTCACAAGAGGCTCCCCTCCACATCAGACCTAAAAAAATCGTAGGATGACACAAGTGGAGGAGGAGTCACTCAAAATGATCCGTGACACTGCTGCCATCATGAGGGCCCCCCTCAACCCTGTGGAGGGCTTTAGTCCAAATGGAGGCGGGCCAACGTGCCCTCTGCGAGCACATTATCTATACAGCCGTACACATGGGGGGGAGGGGACAGCTGACTGAGGCCACCCATATCTCACATCAGGCCAATCCTTCTCCTTCTCCTCCTCCTGCCACATTACCACCCACAGTGGCACGGCCTGCAAGGGTGCGTGGACGGGGCCGTGGAGGGAACGCTGCAGAGAGGCGTGGAGGGAACACTGCAGGGAGCGTGGAGGGAAGTGTACAGGGAAGAGCAGGAGGTGATTCCATGGCTTCAAGCTCCTCTTCCAGAAGTTGCAGTTTGATGGAGTACCACAGCTTGGGATGATGTATGTCTTCGGCTGCTGCTCCTGATCTCATTATGTTGTTTATCTTATTGTTCATCATAACCATGTCTGCCTTTGGGGTCCAATGACTTCATATTTTCCGCTAATTTTTGAATTGTTGCCCTTTGTTTTTTATTTTATATTTTGCCAGAATAAATGGAGATTTAATTTCAGCCAAAATACTTGCCTGATGTGTTTTTTTTTTTAGGAGTAGCAATAACATTTCCTAAATACAATGTGGAATTAATAACAAGGGACACCAACCTCCATGAGGGAAAAATAAAAGAAACATATGTTGTTGTGAGAAATTGACACCCAAAACAAAACCAAAAAATAAACCAAAAAAAAAAAAGGATTCTAAAACTTTTTATAAATTTGTGAGGTATGCCTTTAAGAATAAATCATAATTATTGAGAAGATCACAAGAAACAAGAAAGACATAAGTTTGTCAGAACTCGTGATAAAGATCAGCATCAAAAACAACATTTTAAACGCCATTCTAAAGCAAAAAACAATGCACTGCATTAAACAAGGCAATAATTTGCAGAATAACGAATGTGCTCTCTCCATTAGGAACGCTAGTTTTACCAGAACGAGCGCTCCCGTATCCTAATTCAGTCTGAGCATGCGTGGGTTTTTTATCCGATGGACTTGCCCATAGACGATCTGTATTTTCTATCGGTTTTTGATCCATCGGACAATTTTAAAACATGTTCTATTTTTTAAAACCGATGGAAAAAAGACCGATGGGTCCCATACACGTTCGGTTTGTCCGATGAAAAAAAGCCAGCGGACGGTTTTCATCGGTAAAACCGATCGTGTGTACAGGGCTTAAGAATTAAATGTTACCATGTTTTTATTGAACACACCATGTCAACATTCACAGTGCAGGTTTAAAAAGTATGTGAACCCTTTGATTTAATAATTGGTAGAACCTCCTTTGGCAGCAATAACTTCAACCAAACGTTTCCTGTAGTTGCAGATCAGACATGCACAACGGTCATGAGTCGGGATGAGCTTGGAGTTCGAGTCGAACTCATGTTCGACTCGAACATTGCCTGTTCGCCCGTTCGCCGAACAGCGAACAAATTGGGGTGTTCGCGGCAAATTCGAAAAATCTATGGGAGAAATCTAAAGTGCTAATTATAAAGGCTAATATGCAAGTTATTGTCCTAAAAAGTGTTTGGGGACCGGGGTCCTGCCCCAGGGGACATGTATCAATGCAAAAAGAAGTTTTAAAAACGGCCGTTTTTTCGGGAGCAGTGATTTTAATAATGCTTAAAATGAAAAAATAAAAGTGAAATATTCCTTTAAATTTCGTACCTGGGGGGTGTGTATGATATGCATGTAAAGTGGCGCATGTTTCCCGTGCTTAGAACTGTCCCTGCAAAAAATGTCATTTTTGAAAGAAAAAAAGTCTTTTAAAACTCACTCGCGGCTATTAATGAATTGTCGGCTCCCGGCAATACATACAAAAGTCATTGTTAAAAAAATAAAAAAAAGCGTGGGGGTTCCCCAGAATTCAATTACCAGGCCCTTCAGGTCTGGAATGGATATTAAGGGGAACCCCGCCGCATATTAAAAAAAAATTGACGTGGGGTTCCCCAAATATCCATTCCAGGCCCTTCAGATCTGGCATGGATTTTAAGGGGAACTCCACCCCAAATTAAAAAAAAATGGCGTGGAGTCCCCCTAAAAATCCATACCAGACCCCTTATCCGAGCACGCAACCTGGCCGGCCGCAGGGGAAAAGGGGGGGACGAGAGAGCGGCCCCCCCTCCCTCCTGAACCGTACCAGGCCACATGCCCTCAACATGGGGAGGATGTCCCCATGTTGATGGGGACAAGGGCCTCCTCCCCACAACCCTTGCCCGGTGGTTGTGGGGGTCTGCGGGCGGGGGGCTTATCGGAATCTGGAAGACCCCTTTAACAAAGGGGACCCCCAGATCCTGGCCCCCCCTATGTGAATTGGTAAGGGGTACGTTGTACCCCTACCATTTCACAAAGAAAGCGTAAAAAAATGTTTAAAAAAACACACAAACACCTTGATAAAGTCCTTTATTAAAAAAAAAATAAAAAAAAAACATTCCAGCGGTGAAATCCAGTGTCCCGCGGCGATCCCGATGTCCAGCGCTGTCCTTCATTGGTTGTGCCTGAGCGGACCTGATGGGGAACTCCCTCTCAGTATTTTAAATGTATAGACCCGCCCCTTCTCATGTTCCCCATCAGGTCCGCTCCCTCGGTATGTCGGACCCGCCTACGTCATTGGCTTGAGCGGGGAACTTCCTTCACTGTGTAATTTAAATTTACATAGTGAAGGAAGTTCCCCGCTCAAGCCAATGACGTAGGCGGGTCTGACATACCGAGGGAGCGGACCTGATGGGGGACTGCTCTCACTTTGGTAATACATGTATAAACCCGCCCCTTCTCATGTTCCGCATCTGGTCCGCTGAGCGGACCTGATGGGGAACTTTAGAAGGGGCGGGTCTATACATTTAAAATACTGAGAGGGAGTTCCCCATCAGGTCCGCTCAGGCACAACCAATGAAGGACAGCGCTGGACATCGGGATCGCCGCGGGACACTGGATTTCACCGCTGGAATGTTTTTTTTTTTTTTAAATAAAGGACTTTTTCAAGGTGTTTGTGTGTTTTTTTAAACATTTTTTTACGCTTTCTTCGTGAAATGGTAGGGGTACAATGTACCCCTTACCAATTCACATAGGGGGGCGGGATCTGGGGGTCCCCTTTGTTAAAGGGGTCTTCCAGATTCCGATAAGCCCCCCGCCCGCAGACCCCCACAACCACCGGGCAAGGGTTGTGGGGATGAGGCCCTTGTCCCCATCAACATGGGGACATCCTCCCCATGTTGAGGGCATGTGGCCTGGTACAGTTCAGGAGGGAGGGGGGGGCGCTCTCTCGTCCCCCCCTTTTCCCCTGCGGCCGGCCAGGTTGCGTGCTCGTATAAGGGGTCTGGTATGGATTTTTAGGGGGACTCCACGCCATTTTTTTAAAAAATTTGGGGTGGAGTTCCCCTTAAAATCCATGCCAGATCTGAAGGGCCTGGAATGGATATTTGGGGGAACCCCACGTCAATTTTTTTTTTAATTTGCGGCGGGGTTCCCCTTAATATCCATTCCAGACCTGAAGGGCCTGGTAATTGAATTCTGGGGAACCCCCACGCTTTTTTTTTTTTTTTTTATCAATGACTTTTGTATGTATTGCCGGGAGCCGACAATTCATTAATAGCCGCGAGTCAGTTTTAAATGCATTTTTTTCTTTCAAAAATGACATTTTTTGCAGGGACAGTTCTAAGCACGGGAAACATGCGCCACTTCAAATGCATATCATACACACCCCCCAGGTACGAAATTTAAAGGAATATTTCACTTTTATTTTTTCATTTTAAGCATTATTAAAATCACTGCTCCCAAAAAAACGGCCGTTTTTAAAACTTCTTTTTTGCATTGATACATGTCCCCTGGGGCAGGACCCGGGTCCCCAAACACTTTTTAGGACAATAACTTGCATATTAGCCTTTATAATTAACACTTTAGATTTCGAACGTTCGAGTCCATTGTATTTAATAGGGTTCTAAAGTTTACACGAATATTTTGTCTGTTCGCAGGTTCTGGTGCGAACCGAACAGGGGGGTGTTCGGCTCATCCCTGGTCAGGAGTAATTCTTGACCATTCCTCTTTACAGAACTGTTTAACCACTTAAGCCCCGGACCAATACGCAGCATAAAGACCAGAGGTGTTTTTACAATTTGGCACTGCGCTGCTTTAACTGGTAATTGCGCGGTCATGCAATGTTGGACCCAAACGAAATTTGCGTCCTTTTCTTCCCACAAATAGAGCTTTCTTTTAATGGCATTTGATTGCCTCTGTGTTTTTTTTTTTTTTGCGATATAAACGGAAAAATACCGAACATTTTGAAAAAAAAAAAAAATTCTACTTTTTGTTATATGAAAAATCAAATAAACTCAATTTTAGTCATACATTTAGGCCAAAATGTATTCAGCCACATGTCTTTCGTAAAAAAAAATGTCAATAAGCGTATATTTATTGGTTTACGCAAAAGTTATAGCGTCTACAAACTAGGGTACATTTTCTGGAATTTACACAGCTTTTAATTTACGACTATCTCATTTCTTGAGGTGCTAAAATGGCAGGGCAGTACAACCCCCCCCCCCCAAATGACCCCATTTTGGAAAGTAGACACCCCAAGGAAATTGCTGAGAGGCATGTTGAGCCCATTGAATATTTTTTTTTTTGTCCTAAGTGATTGAATAATGACAAAAAAAAATAAAAAATTACAAAAAGTTGTCACTAAATGATATACAGGTCCTTCTCAAAAAATTAGCATATTGTGATAAAGTTCATTATTTTCTGTAATGTACTGATAAACATTAGACTTTCATATATTTTAGATTCATTACACACAACTGAAGTAGTTCAAGCCTTTTCTTGTTTTAATATTGATGATTTTGGCATACAGCTCATGACAACCCAAAATTCCTATCTCAAAAAATTAGCATATCATGAAAAGGTTCTCTAAACGAGCTATTAACCTAATCATCTGAATCAACTAATTAACTCTAAACACCTGCAAAAGATTCCTGAGGCTTTTAAAAACTCCCAGCCTGGTTCATTACTCAAAACCGCAATCATGGGTAAGACTGCCGACCTGACTGCTGTCCAGAAGGCCATCATTGACACCCTCAAGCAAGAGGGTAAGACACAGAAAGAAATTTCTGAATGAATAGGCTGTTCCCAGAGTGCTGTATCAAGGCACCTCAGTGGGAAGTCTGTGGGAAGGAAAAAGTGTGGCAGAAAACGCTGCACAACGAGAAGAGGTGACCGGACCCTGAAGAAGATTGTGGAGAAGGACCGATTCCAGACCTTGGAGGACCTGCGGAAGCAGTGGACTGAGTCTGGAGTAGAAACATCCAGAGCCACCGTGAACAGGCGTTTGCAGGAAATGGGCTACAGGTGCCACATTCCCCAGGTCAAGCCACTTTTGAACCAGAAACAGCGGCAGAAGCGCCTGACCTGGGCTACAGAGAAGCAGCACTGGACTGTTGCTCAGTGGTCCAAAGTACTTTTTTCGGATGAAAGCAAATTTTGCATGTCTGGAGGAAGACTGGGGAGAGGGAAATGCCAAAATGCCTGAAGTCCAGTGTCAAGTACCCACAGTCAGTGATGGTCTGGGGTGCCATGTCAGCTGCTGGTGTTGGTCCACTGTGTTTTAGCAAGGGCAGGGTCAATGCAGCTAGCTATCAGGAGATTTTGGAGCACTTCATGCTTCCATCTGCTGAAAAGCTTTATGGAGATGAAGATTTCATTTTTCAGCACGACCTGGCACCTGCTCACAGTGCCAAAACCACTGGTAAATGGTTTACTGACCATGGTATTACTGTGCTCAATTGGCCTGCCAACTCTCCTGACCTGAACCCCATAGAGAATCTGTGGGATATTGGGAAGAGAAAGTTGAGAGACGCAAGACCCAACACTCTGGGATGAGCTTAAGGTCGCTATCGAAGCATCCTGGGCCTCCATAACACCTCAGCAGTGCCACAGGCTGGTTGCCTCCATGCCACGCCGCATTGAAGCAGTCATTTCTGCAAAAGGATTCCCGACCAAGTATTGAGTGCATAACTGAACATAATTATTTGAAGGTTGACTTTTTTTGTATTAAAAACACTTTTCTTTTATTGGTCGGATGAAATATGCTAATTTTTTGAGATAGGAATTTTGGGTTGTCATGAGCTGTATGCCAAAATCATCAATATTAAAACAAGAAAAGGCTTGAACTACTTCAGTTGTGTGTAATGAATCTAAAATATATGAAAGTCTAATGTTTATCAGTACATTACAGAAAATAATGAACTTTATCACAATATGCTAATTTTTTGAGAAGGACCTGTATTGCTCACACATGCCATGGTTATATGTGGAATTGCACCCCAAAATACATTTTGCTGCTTGTCCTGAGTACGGGGATACCACATGTGTGGGACTTTTTGGGAGCCTAGCCGGGTACGGGACCCCAAAAACCAAGCACCGCCTTCAGGATTTCTAAGGGCGCAAATTTTTGATTTCACTCCTCACTACCTATCACAGTTTCGAAGGCCATAAAATGCCAAAATAGCACAAAACCACCCCAAATGACCCCATTTTGGAAAGTAGACACCCCAAGATATTTGCTGAGAGGCATGGTGAGTATTTTACAGCTCTCGTTTGTTTTTGAAAATGAAGAAAGAAAAAAAAAATATTTTTCTTTTTTCAATTTTCAAAACTTTGTGACAAAAAGCGAGATCTGCAAAATACTCACCATACCTCTCAGCAAATAGCTTGGGGTGTCTACTTTCCAAAATGGGGTCATTTGGGGGGGGGGTTTGTGCCATCTGGGCATTCCATGGCTTCCGAAACTGTGAGGAGTGAAATCAAAAATTTACACCCTTAGAAAGCCTGAAGGCGGTGCTTGGTTTTTGGGGTCCCGTACGCGGCAAGGCTCCCAAAAAGTTTCACATGTGGTATCCCCGTACTCAGGAAAAGCAACAGAATGTATTTTGGGGTGTAATTCCACATATGTCCATGGCATGTTTGAGCAATATATCATTTAGTGACAACTTTGTGCAAAAAAAAAAATATTTTCTTTTTTCCCCAACTTGTGTAAAATATTCCATGGACTCGACATGCCTCTCAGCAAATAGCTTGGGGTGTCTACTTTCTAAAATGGGGTCATTTGGGGGGGTTTTGAACTGTCCTGGAATTTTATGCACAACATTAGGAAGCTTATGTCACACATCATCCATTCTTCTATCCACTTGAAGACAAAGCCCTCTGACACTTTTTGTTTACATGAAAACATTTTTTTTTTTGCAAGAAAATTACGTTGAACCCCCAAACATTATATATTTTTTTAAAGCAAAGGCCCTACAGATTAAAATGGTGGGTGTTGCATTTTTTTTCCACACAGTATTTGCGCAGCGATTTTTCAAACGCATTTTTTGGGAAAAAAATACACTTTTTTAAATTTTAATGCACTAAAACACACTATATTGCCGAAATGTTTGATGAAATAAAAAAGATGATCTTAGGCCGAGTACATGGAAACCAAACACGACATGCTTTAAAATTTTGCACAAACGCGCAGTGGCGACAAACTACATACATTTTTAAAAGCCTTTAAAAGCCTTTACAGGTTACCACATTAGATTTACAGAGTGGTCTACTGCTAAAATTACTGCCCTCGATCTGACCTTTGCGGTGATACCTTGCATGCATGGTGCAATTGCTGTTTACATATGACGCCAGACCGACGCTTGCGTTCGCTTTTGCGCAAGAGCAGGGTGGGACAGGGGTACTTTATTTTTTTATATTTATTTTGCTTTTTTATTTTATTTTTAAACTGTTCCATTTTTTTTCTTTATCATTTTTATTGTTATCTCAGGGAATGTAAATATCCCCTATGATAGCAATAGGTAGTGACAGGTACTCTTTTTTTGAAAAAACTGGGGTCTATTAGACCCTAGATCTTTCCTCTGCCCTCAAAGCATCTGACCACACCAAGATCGGTGTGATAAAATGCTTTCCCAATTTCCCAATGGCGCTTTTTATATCCGGGGGGGACATTCCCTCCCACTGCTTGTAAAAGCATTCCAGAGGCTAATTAGCCATTAGGATTGCTTTTACATGAAAGCCGGCCGCTGGCTGAAAAGAATGATACCAAGATGATACCTAAACCCGCAGGCATCAATCTGGTATAACCATTCAAAGTCCAACAACATACCAGTACGTTGCTGGTCCTTGTTGGACATGTATTGTAATCTTTTTTTTCATGCAGCCTGTTGGCTGAACAAAAAAAGGAGATTGATCGGTGGGTATGCCCATCATTAGAATACCGCCATTCATCCACCCACTTCTAATGATGGGCATACATGCACCATTTATATATGCCGAAGCATGGGGGCATCCTCCCGCAAAAGTTATGCCGCGTACACACGGTCAGACTTTTCCACGGGCAAGCCTCCGTCGGAATTCCGACCGTATGTACGCGGCATTAGGAGCAAAATCACTCCTCCGCCCCTGCTGCCCCCATGCTTCGACATATATGCTCATTTTTTTAACTGTGGTGCTGAAATCACCTCCTACAGCACTGGAGTCGTAGGGATCAGGCCTGTCTCTGTGAACGCTGCAGTCATGTGTGTTGTGTTTTGTAAGTGACAGTGATCGATCGATACTGCACTTGGGTGGCCTGGGCTGGACGGAGGGGCAAAACGCATGTGCTAGCAGGTATCTGGGCTGATCCCGCTAACATTGCGTTTTTGGGAACCCTAAACTGCTGGGGACGCTAGTATAGATCTGATCAGATCAGATATTGATCTGTTCAGATACTATATCACTAAGGGTGATGTATGATTTGCGCTTGGGTGTTAGAGCTACTGGCACTAACCTGACGCTGCCTGGGGTGACGCAGACCCTCTCTGATGCTAAAACCTAATTGATATCACCCGCCGGGCGATCAGGGGGTTAAACCTTTATTGGTTTATATACGGCGGGTGCCCTGACACTATAAAAAGCAAACAAACTAACCAGCGTCACCCGTTACACTTATACAGTGATCACTGGTGAAAGGGTTAACTAGGGGGAATCAGGGGGTTAAAACCGTTATTAGGTAATATATGGGGGTACCTGACGCTATTTAAAAACGTGACGGGGAACCTAAATAACGAAATAACTAACTGGCTAACCAGTGTCACCAATGACACTTATACGGTGATCACTGGTGAAAGGGTTAACTCTAGGGGCAATCAGGGGGTTAAAACCTTTATTAGATAATATATGGGGGTACCGGACGCTATAACCTTTATTAGATAATATATGGGGGTACCTGACGCTGGTGGCGAACCTAAAAAAAAATCACTGGCTTCCTAGAGGCACCAGCATAACTAATACAGCGATCAGAAAAACGATCGCTTAGTGACACTGGTGATAGGGGGTGAAAGGGTTACCTGGGGGAGGGCGATCAAGGGGTTAAACCTTTATTAGGGGGGGTTAGGGGGCTACCCTGGACCTAAAGGGACTTAACACTAACTGCCCTGACACTTTTACTATCACAAATGTCACTGATTGCAGTGATCAGTAAATAAATGATCACTGCAATCGGTGACACTGTGACTGGGGGCTGGGGGGGGGGGATTGTGTGCCTATGTGTCCTGGTGTCAGTGTACTGTTCGTGCACTAACCTGATGTCTTCTCTGCTTGGCGGCTCTGGACGAATAGAGCGCCGCATGGAGAGATGACATCACTTCCTCCGCCTGTGTTTACATTACACAGGCAGAGGAAGCATCTCATTCGCCGGGAGCGATCGCGAGGGGGTGGCCAGAAACCAATGGCTGCCCCCTCATCACGGACCGCTCCCGAACCGATACCGACTGCCCCATGTACCGGAGGGGGGTCCGATCGGACCCCCCACCCATACGAAGGCAGTCACGTACAGGTACGTGATTGTGCCAGTCCGTGCCATTTTGCCGACGTATATGTACATGGGGCGGTCGTTAAGTGGTTAAGTTCAGCAAAATTCTTGGGATGGCTGGTGTGAATCGCTTTCTTGAGGTCATGCCACAGCATCTCAATCGGGTGGAGGTCA
The DNA here is from genome assembly GCA_029206835.1 of Rana muscosa. NCBI lineage: Eukaryota > Metazoa > Chordata > Amphibia > Anura > Ranidae > Rana > Rana muscosa. The sequence goes on along the minus strand of CM055128.1, from coordinate 164,566,141 downwards.
GGACTCTGACTGGGCCACTCCAGAAGGCGTATTTTCCTCTGTTTAAGCCATTCTGTTGATTTACTTCTATGCCTTGGGTCGTTGTCCTGTTGCAACACCCATCTTCTGTTGAGCTTCAGCTGGTGAACAGGTGGCCTTAAGTTCTCCTGCAAAATGTCTTGATAAACTTGGGAATTCATTTTTCCTTCGATGATAGCAATCCATCCAAGCCCTGATGCAGCAAAGCAGCGCCAAACCATGATGCCCCCACCACCATACTTCACAGTTTGGATGATGTTTTGATGTTGGTGTGCTGTGCCTCTTTTTCTCCACACATAGTGTTGTGTGTTTCTTCCAAACAACTCAACTTTGGCTTCATCTGTCCACAGAATATTTTGCCAGTACTGCTTTGGAACATCCAGGTGCTCTTGTGCAAACTGTAAACGTGCAGCAATGTTTGTTTTTTTGGACAGCAGTGGCTTCCTCTGTGGTATCCTCCCATGAAATCCATTCTTGTTTAGTGTTTTACGTATCGCAGATTCGATAACGGGGATGTTAGAATATGCCAGAGACTATTGTAAGTCTTTAGCTGACACTCTAGGATTCTTCTTCACCTCATTGAGCAGTCTGCGCTGTGCTCTTGCAGTAATCTTTACAGGACGCCCACTCCTAGGGAGAGTAGCAGCAGTGCTGAACTTTCTCCATTTATAGACAATTTGTCTTACCGTGGACTGATGCACAGCAAGGCTTTTGGAGATACTTTTATAACCCTTTACAGCTTTATGCCAGTCAACAATTCTTAATCGTAGGTCTTCTGAGAGCTCTTTTGTGCGAGGCATCATTCACATCAGGCAATGCTTCTTGTGAAAAGAAAACCCAGAACTGGTGTGTGTTTTTTTTTTTTTTATAGGTCAGGGCATCTGTAACCAACACCTCAAATCTCATCTCATTGATTGGACTCCAGTTGGCTGACGTCTCACTCCAATTAGCTCTTGGAGATCTCATTAGTCTAGGGGTTCACATACTTTTTCCACCTGCACTGTGAATGTTTACATGGTGTGTTCAATAAAAACATGGTAACATGTAATTCTTTGTGTGTTATTAGTTTAAGCAGACTGATTGTCTATTGTTGTGACTTAGATGAAGATCAGATCACATTTTATGACCAGTTTGTGCAGAAATCCACATCATTCCAAAAGGGTTCACATATTTTTTTTTGCAACTAACACACACACACACATATATATATATATATATATATATATATATATATATATAGGAAGGCCAGTATGCTGGCCTGAAATTATGGGAGGAGTTCGAGGGGAACTTATTCAGACCATCCACGATGGTCAGTGTCGGTTCTAGTGAGCGGTATTCGTCGTCATCAGCCGACGCCATACGACTCGGCAACGTCCGTGTAGTTGCTTCGTACCTTCCAGCTTCGCTCGCAGTTGATCGTATCCCCGCTCGCTGTCGCAGGAAGGACCGGTCGTTACCATTCGTACGAATCGTAGCGCCGGTACACGTTTTTCTTGTACAAATCACACGGTTCATAACCCCGTGTTTTCCGTCTGCATCACATGTTTACCGACTAGTCCAGTTGTCTGTCGAACCCTGTCGCACGTCCGTTACCACCGTAACGGCCCGCCTAGACACTACGTCTCACAGAGCTGTTGTACGAATTACTCGCAGCTCGCAAACCTCTTACCTCAAGTCGCACATCCGATACCCAGTCGTCGGACTGGTATCCCACACTTCATTTCCTCATCCCTAGTCACTGATGCCCTACACCTCCTACGATACTCTCCCTTCACCTTACTGATGCCCCACACCTCCTACTACACACATCATACACCGAACAGTCTGGTCCGGCCATGGTCGCAACAATCGACACTACAGGTCGGACCCTCGGCAACCACAAGCCCCTTCAACTTCGAAACACCGAACAGCCATCCGAGTCCAGCCGTATCTCCGGCGCTACGATTCGGACCCGGCAATTCAAAACCCCTCCTCTTGCACCCGTTGTCAGCCCGAATACAGGCACAGCATCGGCTCAGATATTCGGATCTCTCGCATCCACGATTGATCCGAGCACAGTCGCACCACCGGCTCATCGGCTCGGATCTTCTAAACATCAAACTTCTAACCATCCGAAGTCAGTCGTAGCATCGGCTCAAACTTGCGGACCTATGGCATTCCCAATCGATCCGAGCCCGGTCGCAGCACCGGCTCGTCCGACTCGGATCTTTAGCTACGAACCATTCTATCCAATCCGAACGCAGTCGTAGCATCGGCTCAAGGTTCGGATCCTTTGCTAACCCAGTCGTTTCCAAAAAAAAAAAAATGAAATGCAACTTTCTCATGCTTCACATACGCACCTGACTTTAATTACTTCATGTTCATCTCCCACGGTCATCCCTACATACTCACGATTCACAAACTTTCCTTCCTTCGCCTCTCAGCAAGGCTGCTTTTCCTCGCAATCGCTGCGAGCATTCGACAAGTGGTTCAAAATCAGCCACTCATAATCTCCAGTAGCGGCACGGCTACTCACCGTTTTCTCTATCACTTTCCCCACACAGGTCAGGTTACAGTTAAGCTTCACTTGGTCCACCCTCCTCCAGGTTCGGACACTATCCTTCCCAGGTAAAAAAAAAAAAAAAGAAATATATATATTAGAAAAAAAAAAAGAAAAAAGGGGGGAATATGTAATTTTTCACACGTAGATACATGTCTCCATATCACCCTTGTCTCAGGTTTCCGGTTGACCCACGTCTCGACCTCTACCAGACTCCAACTACCGGCGCACCAGACAGGTGCGTAAAACAATGCAAGGCCCCTCCTTGCTTTCTTCTCGCACTCTTTCACGACATATGTTCCTTCACATACATCAATTCGACCGCTCATGAGGCGCTAGTGACTGTCACATACTTCTGTGGATTACACTCTGTTTTCGAAGAGCGATCCGAGATCCTTCACCACACAGACAAGGTCGCTTAACATCCACCTTGCTGGCAGTGCGAGGGTTAGCAGACCGGCCACACGTCAACCACTACAGATCGAAACATTCTTACTTAGCATACCAGACCTTTGCGGCCCGCCCCAGCACGCCCTGGGGGCTCTGGTTCATCAGTCTATGCCGAGCACAGACGGCACCTGAGCTATCGGTTACCTAGCCAGTCACCTCCTGGCTCACCTCAGTTGCCGCGCATTCTTTTGAGTTTTCCAAATTTTCACTCAACCGCGCTCGTACGCAAACTAATCTGTCATCTACGCCTATCGCTCCTTGCCCTATCCTCACTGCTCTCCTTTTCATTCCCCGTTGTCTAGACTTCTCTATCCCCTCCTATCTGGCTTCTTATTCTATAACATATGCATTCCCCTTCTCCTAGCCGACAACATGTCGCTGGCCGACAGCGAGGACTTTGCCTCCGACCCACCATCATCCCTCGCGGGCACCCCGGACGGCTCTACGCAGCCCCTCAGGGCATGGACCATCCCCAGGCTTACGGCCGAACTTCGCCGTAAAGGCATCCCTTACCCTGCCACCGCCAGGAAAGCCGAGCTGTTTCGGCTGTTGTGCCCACCACCAGCGGCTGCCCCATCCGATCCACAAGTGTCTCTACAGTCCATATCCTCCACCATCACCCAGCTCCACGACTTAGTGGCTTCGCTAGCCACATCACTCACCGACGTCCGGCTTAGAGTAGGGGTCCTGGAAACACGTCCAACCTCACCACCAGCAACCCCAGTCTCCACGGCTGTCGCAGTACCCACTCTCACAGGTACCCCGGGCAGTAGCACCACCGTCCTCCCTTCCCACCTCGTCCCAGCGGGCATCAGGAAGGACATCCTGGATGGCAAGGATGTGAATTTAGCATCTCTGCTCATTTCCGTCCAGGACATGGCGGAGAATAAATCGTACTCCTGGGGGGACGTCTCTATTGTCCTAAAGGCCAAAGATCCCAGGCTCAGCCGTAAGCTCTCGATCACTGAATTCGTTTTGGCCTTTGGGATGTTCAGAGATGTGCTCTGTTCAGCCAACCCCGACAGGAGGGAGGAACTCGACCTGTACCTCCACGCGATAGTCGACCTAGGCCACAAATATGGTGGGTGCTCTTTTTATGACTATCATCGTTCCTTTTCTGCAAAAGCCGCAGCCAGGTTGTCCCAGTTCCAGCTCGTCACCGACTGGAGCACCATTGAAACGGAACTGTTCTGCTGCCATTTCGCTGGTCTTCGCTCACCACTCTGCACCATCTGCCAATCTGCCGCCCACACGGCAAATTGGTGCTCCGAGACGAGCGGCAGACGTCCCCCCAGCTTCCCTTCCACCTCCAATGCTCCCCATACAAACATGCAGTCATCCCAGGCCGACAGGCTAGGACGCCCGGTTCGAGCGTTGGGGGGGCACCCATATGTAACAACTTCAACTTTAAGGGTTGCTTTTACCCCAACTGCAGACTCCTACACATCTGCCTCCTGTGCCAGAAGGCCCATCCAAAAAGTGCCTGTAGCATCAAACAGCTGGGTCCGGCCTGACTAGGCCGCGTACACGTCGGGTGGCTCAGCTTCTACCTGTCCGCTCACCCGACCCCTCCCTTACAGCCTTTCTAATACAGGGGTACAGGGGTTCACCACAGGATTCCATACTGGACTCATCGCCCTTCCCGACTCCACCTACGAGTGCAGAAACTTGCTCTCGGCAGCCTCAGACGAGGAAGCTATCTCCACCCTTCTACAGGTCGAGTTGGACCGGGGGTACATGATTGGCCCCTTCTCTCAGTCACCCTTTACCACCTGGAGAGTCAGCCCTATTGGGCTTGTCAAGGGCAAATTCTCTAATAAATTACGCTTAATATACGACTTGTCCGCGCCTCATTCCTCCGTCATTCCTAGTTTAAACTCCCTCATACCATCTGAGGAGTTCTCCCTCAAATACTCCTCCGTTGATCTAGCCATCCAATCGATAATCAAAATAGGGGTTGGGGCTTGGCTATCTAAAGCTGACATCTCAGATGCCTTTAAATTACTGCCCATCGAGCCGAACCTGTGGAGGTGGCACGGGCTCAAATGGAAAGGTCTATATTATTTTGCAACAAAGCTGACCTTCGGCTCCAAGAGTAGTCCCTGGCTCTTTGACACCTTTGCACAAGCCCTTTCCTGGATTCTTTCACATCAGGCTCACTGTCAGAAGGTCATCCACTACTTAGATTACTTCCTCCTCATAGAGTCACCTAGCAGGCCTCCAGTAGACCTAGGAAGCCTTAGAGAGGTTTTTAGAAATCTCAATGTTCCGATAGCAGAAAAGAAAGTCGAAGGCCCAGCACAGCTTATCACTTTCCTGGGAGTCAATCTCAATACTCGCTCCATGCAGGCCAGCCTGCCCCTCGATAAACTGACCCGCATTAGAACAGTCGTCCACACCTTTACCATCTCGCGAGTGTGCACAAAGAGACAGCTGCAGTCCCTGCTAGGCATGCTCAATTTTGCTATGAGGATCATCCCCCAAGGGCGTTCCTTCATCTCACGACTGTTAGTTTTCCTTTCCCAGGCACAAGATCATTAGACTAGACTCGGCCGCTGTAGCAGATCTGGACATGTGGGATCAGTTCCTCGAGAACTGGAATGGTAGATCCATGTTCATTCCCTCAGCGTCCCCGTCCTCTCCTCAAGTAGTCACCGACGCAGCTGCTTCCACAGGTTTCGCTGCTATTTTTGGCCATCATTGGTTCGCCGGGCCATGGCCGCCAGAAATACTCGCCATTCCCGGTTTCAGTCAGTCCTCTTCCCTCTTTGAGATCTACCCCATAGTCGCTGCAGCTCAAGTTTGGGGCAGCACCTGGGCCGGTCAGACCGTCACCTTCTTTACAGACAACCAGGCCACGGCCGCTATCATCAATAAGGGCAGGTCCAAATCATTGGCCATCATGTCCTTCCTGCGCAGGCTGGTGCTGTTGTCCCTTCAACACCAATTCAATGTCCTCTGTGTCCACATCCCCAGTCATAGCAATTCCTCAGCCGACGCACTGTCACGCTCTAATTATGCTGCATTCTTTTCACAGGAGCCCGGAGCCGATCCAACCATGTCACACGTTCCACACTCGTCTCAACTGACCCTGGATTGAGTCAACACCTCCAGGGTGCTACCTCCCTGGTCAACGCATCCTTATCTCCCAACACGCTGAAAGCGTATCGCTCCGTCTGGAAGACCTACAACAGGTTCCTAGCCACTAACCCCGGGGCGCTCTCAGGGAACCTCAGCCATATCCTGGCCTTCATTTCCCACTGCCACACCCAGCTCAAGCTGTCGTGTAATACTATCAGGTTGTACTTGGCCGGCATCCAGCACTTCGTGTCCCTACAAGATCCGACCACGCCTTCCTTGTTCGCCACCCACGCGGTCAAGGCCATATTACGCGGCATCCAAAGGCAGCAACCGCACACCGATACCAAGCGCCTACCGGTGACCAGCTCCATGTTTCGGAGCATGTCCACAATCCTCACACGTGCCCCCTTCGGTGTACGGCCTAGTCTGGTCATACAGGCAGCCATATATCTAGCCTTCTACGGCTTCCTCCGGCCCAGTGAGTTTACTGTCACCAGCCCTAGCTGCCAGGTACTCCGTAGGCACCACCTGACTCGCCACCAGGATCACTTCGTCCTGCACCTAACGGTGTCGAAAACCCATCAAACTGGTCCCGGGGTTGACATCAGGCTTTTCCGGACGCACAACGCCTGGTGCCCCGTGGACGTCTTAGATCGTCTGGTTACCTTACTGTCCGACCTACCCGCGGACAGCCCACTCCTGCCTTTTCCTTCTGAACCCCTGAGCGGGAACCAATTCATCACCCATGTCAGGACACTGCTAGTTACTTTGGGCCTTGACCCCAGACGATACTCCGGAAATTCCTTCCGCATCGGAGCCGCCTCCGCAGCATCACGGAACGGAGTCCCGGACCACGTCATCAAGACAATGGGCCGATGGAAATCCATGTGTTTCGCTCGTTATGTCCCCGATCCTCAGTCGGAGGTAGCACGAGCCTTCAACAGTCTCGCTTTGTAGTCACCTACTTTCATAATAAATCCATTCCTCCCTAACTTGTGTGACTTTTGGCCCCTTCTTTGGCATACCATACAGCAGGCCAGGCCACACTTCAGGTCTTATTTGTGTCGTTAGTCTTGTGGCGTGTCTATGTGGTTCATATCTCTTCTGACAGAGGGCTCCGACCATAAATAGGAAGGCCAGTATGCTGGCCTGAAATTTTGGGAAGAGTTCGAGGGGTACTTATTCAGACCATCCACGATGGTCAGTGTCGGCTCTAGTGAGCAGTACCCACCCACCCATACCCCCTTTTTAGGGCACTTCTCTTCAAACAATTCTCAACAGAATTAATCATTACTTCTATCTTAGGTATGGCCCCTTCTTTGGCATACCATACAGCAGGCCAGGCCACACTTCAGGTCTTATTTGTGTCGTTAGTCTTGTGGCGTGTCTATGTGGTTCATATCTCTTCTGACAGAGGGCTCCGACCATAAATATATATAATATCTCAATCTTCTGAAATTAGAATTTTGTATAGAATGAACTTGAATAGAAAAGATTAGAATAGAATGTAAAAGAATAGCATAGAAAAACTATAGAACAGAACAAAATATATATATACCGTATTTATCAGCGTAGAACACGCACCCTAACTTTAGGAGGGAAGTTTCAGGAAAAAAACTTTCCACAGCCCCCTGCGTATAACACGCAGGCACAGTTTACCCTCTATTTTCAGGGTAAAAAAGTGAGTGTTATACGCCAATAAATACAGTATATTATATTTTTTCTGACATCTTCCAAAATTTCGAATTTCGTATAGAATGAATTCGAATTTGGATCCAAAAGATTAGAATAGAAAATAATAGAAAAGAATAAACTAGAAAAACACATATTTTATTCTATTCTGTTCTATTGTTTTTCTATTCTATTCTATTCTATATTCTATTCTATTCTAATCTTTTCTATTCTAATTCAAAATCATTCTATACGAAATTAGAATTTCGGAAAATGGTTATATATATAATTGTTAGGGTTAGGGTTAACCCTAACCCTAAGACCCCTTTCACACTGGGGCGGTTTGCAGGCGCTAGTGCGCTAAAAATAGCGCCTGCAAACCGACCTGAAACAGCGGCTGCTGTTTCTCCAGTGTGAAAGCCCGAGGGCTTTCACACTGAAGCGGTGCGCTAGCAGGACGTGAAAAAAAGTCCTGCTAGCCGCATCTTTGGAGCGGTGAAAAAGCTGTGTGTTTACCACTCCATTAAAAGCAATGGGACACCGCGGCTATACCGCTGGTAATGCGCCTCTGCAGAGGCGATTCACGGTGGTTTTTATCCCTTTTTCGGCCGTTAGCGGGGGTAAAAGCGCAGCGCTAGCGGCCGAATACCGTTGCAAATCCGACGGTAAAGCGCCGCCAAAAATAGCGGCGCTTTACCACCAACGCACCTCCTGCCCCAGTGTAAAAGGGACCTAGCCCAATATATATATATATATATTGTGACAGCAGGAAGGTAAAGTCACCTGGTTGCATCCAGGGGGGTAGATATATTTCGCCCAGATTCAGGCTTTACGCCGACTTATACAACTAGGGAGTTGATGAAGCCCAGCTGAGGCTAGTGGGCTCATGGATGACTCATACCTCTAGGGAGAGGGCTGGGCGTCGTGCAGGCAGGGAGTTGATGAGACCAGCTGAGGCTTGTCAGCTCATTTAAAGGCCTCTATAAAAACTCCCAGCTTCATTAGATGTTAGCTCATGCCTGGAACCAGACCTGTGTGGACTGTCTAGGGAGAGTGAACCCCTGTGCGGTGAGGCAAAGCCGGTGTGGCTATTTGTTTGGACTTTTACTAAACCAGGGACTTAGGGACTAGGACAGCACCAGGCTGATCCCAGTTGTTAGTTTAGGAAACCTGCATGTTTAGTCAGAGGTCAAACTGACCAGGATTTATTTTGTTTATGTTTCTTTTTGGCTTTGCTGTGTTTTTGTCACTGTACATAGAGAAATAAACCGCACCTTTTGATTTTGAAAACCACAACCTCCGTCTGCTGGCCCTGTTTTTGTGTGGGGAGCCCAACCAGGGGGTCACACACACCCGCTACCGAGTTAACCCCCTCACAGTTGGTGGAGAACCAGTGGCAGTTTTTTTTAAGCCAGCATGGAGGAGATACTGAAACAGCTGGCTCTAGCAAATGCCAATCAACAGCAGACAAATGCAGGTTTGCAAAGGAGCCTTGCAGCCCAGCAGCAAGCTCATCAACAAGCCCAGCAGCAATCTGAGGCCCGCTTCATAGACCTGTTACAGAAGCAAGAGCAGAGACTACAACAAATGGAAGCAGTAATGCAGCAATGTCCGCAGACCAGTGAGGAAAGCCGTCCCACTAATACCGCGTCCTTTGGGGTGAGTCGTTTATTGACAAAAATGACTGGAGAGGATGATCCAGAGGTATTTTTGACCACATTTGAAAGGACTGCTGAAAGAGAAAAGTGGCCTGAGGAGCAGTGGGCTGGACTGGTGGCTCCTCTGTTAACTGGTGAATCGCAGAAGGCTTACTATGACCTAGAGCCTGACCAAGCAAAAGACTATGTGATGCTAAAAGCTGAAATATTGGCAAGGCTGGGTGTCACCCTGGCTGTCCGGGCTCAGCGTGTGCATAACTGGACTTTCCAGCTTGGAAAACCCCCCAGGTCTCAAATGTATGATCTCATTCACCTGAGCAGGAAGTGGCTACAGCCAGAGACTTTGTCCGCACCAGAGATTGTGGAACGTGTTGTAATGGATCGGTTTTTGAGAGCTCTTCCTACTGCCATCCAAAAGTGGGTAAGCCATGGAGACCCAGAGACGGCCGGTGGTCTTGTGGATCGTGTAGAGAAATACTTGGCTACAGAGAACCTGACGGCCTCTTCCAGAGACTCTCGGACTTTCCACCCTAAGACCAGACCATCCCCAGGGGCGGATAAGAGGATTCCAAGGGGTGAGGGTGGAGAGAGTGAGAGGGTGGGAGCTCTACCCCAAGTTTGGCGAGAACAGCCTGGGAAGTCAGGGGCTCAAGAGGCAGCCAAATGGATTGTTTGCTACCGCTGCCGGCAAGCGGGACATATTGCAGCAAATTGCCCGGTTGTGGAGGAACCCATGCAATGTGACTTTCTGATGGACAGACGTCAGTCGCTGTGTGCGACAGTCGCATGCACTGCCATTCGGGGAACTGAGAAACATTTATGCAAAATGTGTATTAATGGTAGAAATGTTGTGGTATTGCTGGATTCAGGTAGCCTTGTGACCCTGATAAAGAGCTGTGTAAATTGCTCAAAGTGACGCAATTGCGTACATCTGTGTATCACCCCCAAACCGATGGGCTGGTTGAAAGATTCAACAAAACCCTAAAACAAATGTTGAAGAAAGTGGTGGATAGAGATGGAAAGGGTTGGGACTGTCTACTTCCTTATTTGATGTTTGCTATTAGGGAGGTGCCCCAATCCTCTACGGGATTCTCCCCCTTTGAGTTACTGTATGGGAGACACCCAAGAGGGCTGTTGGATATTGCCAAGGAAACTTGGGAAAGTGAGAGTTCTCCCCACAGGAGTGTGATTGAGCATGTCGCACTGATGCAAGATCGAATTGCACAGGTAATGCCCATCGTGAAGGAACATTTGGCCCAAGCGCAGTTGGCACAGCAGAGAGTGTACAACCGTGGAGCAAAGACCCGTACCTTTTCCCCGGGGGATAGGATATTGGTACTTGTCCCTACGGTTGAAAGTAAATTCCTTGCCAAATGGCAAGGCCCCTACGAGATAATGGAAAAAGTGAGCGAAGTGAATTACAAGGTCAGACAACCAGGAAGGCGAAAGCCCGAACAGATATATCACGTTAATCTGTTGAAAGCCTGGAGGGATAGAGAGTCCCTAGTCGCAGAAACTTGGTCACCAGCTCAAACTGGTTGCGTGATTCCGGAGGTTGGAATAGCAGCCACCTTGTCACAACCCCAACAACAGGAGGTTAAGGAGTTTGTGCTTCGCAACAAGGAGGTGTTCTCTGAGCTGCCGGGACAAACATCTGGGGTAGAGCATGATATTATTACCCCGCCCGGTGAAAGGGTGAAGTTAAAACCCTATCGGATCCCAGAGGCCCGACGGGAGGCAATACGGGAGGAAGTACAGAAAATGCTGAACTTAGGGGTGATAGAGGAGTCCCAAAGTGATTGGTCTAGTCCCATTGTGTTGGTGCCTAAACCGGATGGGAGCTGGCGATTTTGTAACGATTTTCGTCAGTTGAACAAAGTTACAAAATTTGACACCTACCCCATGCCACGTATAGATGAGTTGATCGACCGGCTGGGAACAGCCCGATACATGACGACTCTTGACCTCACAAAAGGGTATTGGCAAATTCCCCTGGCCAAGTCGGCCAAAGAGAAAACCGCATTTGTAACCCCAGACGGGGCGTTCCAATATAAGAGAATGCCGTTCGGGTTACAGAATGCGCCGGCCACATTCCAGCGGAAAATGGACCAGATACTGAGGCCCCATCGGAAGTATGCTGCGGCTTACCTGGATGACGTAATTGTCCATAGCACAGATTGGGCCTCACATCTGCCAAAAGTGCAAGCAGTCCTAGACTCTATCCGGGAAGCGGGGTTTACGGCTAACCCCAAGAAGTGTACCATTGGGCAGGAGGAGGCCAAATATCTTGGGTACACCATTGGCAGGGGAGTGATAAAACCCCAACTCAACAAAGTCGAGGCCATCCAGAGTTGGCCACGTCCCAACAGCAAGAAGCAGGTACGGGCCTTTCTGGGAATCGCGGGTTATTATCGGCGCTTCATTCCCCACTTTGCTTCTAAGGCTGTGCCCCTAACCAACCTGACGAAAGGGAAAGGGTCGGTCATGATTAAATGGACCCCCGAGGCTGAGGCAGCATTCCAATTCTTGAAACAAGCCTTATGTAGCCAGCCAGTGTTGTACTCACCCGACTTCTCTAAAGACTTTGTCGTACAAAGTGATGCGTCAGATGTGGGGTTAGGAGCAGTATTGTCCCAGGTCTGGAACGGGGAAGAGCACCCAGTCATTTACCTCAGCAGGAAGTTGAAGTCCCATGAGGTAAATTACGCCACGGTTGAAAAGGAGTGTTTAGCGGTGAAGTGGGCTCTAGATTCCCTTCGGTACTATCTGCTAGGTAGGCACTTTGACATGGTTACGGATCACGCTCCGTTAAAGTGGATGGCTCAAAACAAGGAAACAAATAGAAGAGTGAATAGGTGGTTCCTGGCCCTCCAGGAATTCAACTTCACAGTAAAGCATCGCCCTGGCGTTCAAATGGGGAATGTGGATGCTTTGTCTCGAGTACATGAATGTCTGATTGCTGGTGTTCCAACCCCGAGGTTAAAACAAGAGGGGGGGGTATGTGACAGCAGGAAGGTAAAGTCACCTGGTTGCATCCAGGGGGGTAGATATATTTCGCCCAGATTCAGGCTTTACGCCGACTTATACAACTAGGGAGTTGATGAAGCCCAGCTGAGGCTAGTGGGCTCATGGATGACTCATACCTCTAGGGAGAGGGCTGGGCGTCGTGCAGGCAGGGAGTTGATGAGACCAGCTGAAGCTTGTCAGCTCATTTAAAGGCCTCTATAAAAACTCCCAGCTTCATTAGATGTTAGCTCATGCCTGGAACCAGACCTGTGTGGACTGTCTAGGGAGAGTGAACCCCTGTGCGGTGAGGCAAAGCCGGTGTGGCTATTTGTTTGGACTTTTACTAAACCAGGGACTTAGGGACTAGGACAGCACCAGGCTGATCCCAGTTGTTAGTTTAGGAAACCTGCATGTTTAGTCAGAGGTCAAACTGACCAGGATTTATTTTGTTTATGTTTCTTTTTGGCTTTGCTGTGTTTTTGTCACTGTACATAGAGAAATAAACCGCACCTTTTGATTTTGAAAACCACAACCTCCGTCTGCTGGCCCTGTTTTTGTGTGGGGAGCCCAACCAGGGGGTCACACACACCCGCTACCGAGTTAACCCCCTCACAATATATATATATATATATATATATATATATATATATATAGCGGGGTATTGTCTTTTAAATCCCTCAGAGACTACATTACCCAGTACACTTTTAGGCACCCAGGGTGCATTACCCCGCACAAGGACTGCTGGGGTGGTCTTTATAAGGGAGAAGGGGAGCCCAGTTCTTTCTCTTTGGACACCGCTCGCCCAGCAAGCTGAACTGCGGCTTGAGCTCCTGTGACTTTAGGCCAGAAGCCTGAGCCTTTTCTCCAAAGAGCCTTCCGAGAGCACAGAGGAACTTCTCTCCTTTGTACTGCACCTTTGCCAGGAGGACCGAAAACCCGGATATCGAGGGATCGGTGTACTTAGACACCGCAGCGGAAGAAACGGACACGGACTGGTCCGGTAGGGTGAGAGAGCACCTGCTCATAGACAGACACAGTATCTTTGTTACCTTGGTGGATTACAAATTCTATTCTTCAAGTGCACCACCGTTGCTAGCGAAGGTTTCCCTACAGAACTTCCACTTAGTTCAGTCAGGCCTGACTGGGTAGCGTAGACATTCCTGGGCGCCATATTGTCCAGAGGGGAAATAGCTGCAAAGGGGACTATTAGAGTTGCATAGCATTGTATATTTGTCTGCTTGTTTAACACTGTTTATTGCAGGGCTCTGCACATGACATGTACCCACCTGTTTTACTGCTTACCCACTAATCTAAGTAAATATACAAGGGTTAAGTATATTGGTGTCTGTGTTCTTTACTTTATGGAAGGGATAGGTAAAGAAAGTTTTAAGAACACACAGTGGTATTTTATCATAGGATTGTGTCACTGTGAGTACAGGCCTCACAATCCTATCATCCCTTACTAACTGTGCCAAGGGAGATTAGAGCCGATTGCCAGGAGTTGACAGCGGTGCACTACAGGGCCAAAAAATCATACAGGCAGCCCTCTTAACTGGGGTTATCGCTACACGTGGGGGCTCGTGTCCGGGACTCCTGTTACTGCACGCTGCAATCAAGCCGGTCAGAAGTACCAGCATGGACCCGCCAGCAATGACACAGTGGTGCGCAGCGGTTGGCGCAGATTCAACCGAAGCGGTAGTTATTGAACTCCCGGGGGGGATCTGGCAAGATAACGAGTTAAAGCAGCTCATAATGTTGTTGTCCCCGAATCAAAAGGCATGGGTGATGGACATAATGCCAGATATCTTGTGCACGTACGCACTAGTGGAATGGAGAGGAGAAGTTCCAGAGGATTTTAGAGGTCAGAACATAAAAGCCACAGATAACCAGATATCCCGCTTAGTGCATACGAGGGCTGTGAAGAAGGAATCTCCAAAAATCTCTCCGCCATCATCCCCACTACTCTTCCCCAGAATGGAAAGCAGTCGGGATACGATAGTCCCGGGGACACCACTGGCACCCATAGGGCCCGAACTATTGAATGCTCTGTATAGGTATGGAGAGTATGGGACTTTTAAGGTGCAACAACTACACAATGTTCTATTTAAAATATGATTTTATTACAAAGACATTTTCATAGAAAGATATATTTTCTCATATGTACATTAAATACATGAGCCATCGAATAAACATATTTAAAATTTCCAACATGCATATAGACAGATTAACTCAACATGTTTCGCCAGTTTTTGGCTTCTTCAGGAGTAGTGTCATGCAATTGCTGAGAATAAAAAAGGAAAATAAATACAACATAATTTGTTCAATCTATTATCAAAGTTAAAGACACAAAAAACACAAAAAATATAGTTGTATTTAGAGATGACTGAAAACCAAATCCACCCAGAAGGATATTTCCAATCTCAGTTCAGTTTTACCCCATATTATATATATATATGCTTTACCTGTAAATTTGTTGGTATGATCATAAAGAAAGGGTAAAAGACGGATAACCAGTAAGTTGAGCCACGTAGGGAGACCTCAAAAGGAAAGATTATTGGTGTATCATAGAAGGGAGAATATACTGGCACGAGTAGCCACCCGAAGCACACCAACAAAAGAACAGAGGATCATCTGGGGGAACCTATGAAAAGGAGTATTGGTCAGAACTTATAATATCTTTTATATTGACTTACTTCGTCTTATATCTTATATTTCCCATCCATATTTACCTTTCTATATATCAAACTGATTTCAAAACAAGCAACCGAAGAGATGGATGAGGGGGAGAAAAAGGAGTGGTAGAGAAGAAAAAGGGAAATTATCCCAATCTCTCCAAATCACCCCTTGTCGCCCCACTTCTATCCGCTCTATGGAGACACAAAGAAAGGGAGAAGAAAAAATTATTAATTATAAGGATGTTAAATAACCTTATTTTATTATGTTTTAATTTTTATTTTTTATTTCTATATATAGTCAAAAATTGCCATATATTTATGACTATTGATTACCTATTGTTTTCCCACATCTGGGTTAGATCCACCTTAAGATATTTTTACCGGTATAAGCAACCAGTTCCTAAGAAAATTAAAAAATATATATGTATGTATAAAGATTGCTACTTTGAATTAACAGCCTATTAGACCAAAAAGATAGGATAAGAACAATAATTCAGTATCAAGTCATTAATTACCTTAGCCTAGTAACGCAAGACGTCTTTTCCCCAGGGTGTTGGTCATGTTACTGAATTAAACCAGACTGTGCTCTGGACTATATATCTCCCCTCCTCCTTCCCATTGGACGCCTATTTCGCGCCAAATCAATGGGAGGAGCGGGCGCGTCATTTCCTGCATCCACCCCCTTTGCTATGCTGACCCGGATGTGACGATCGTGCTGGAGAATGCCGCACCGATGTTTGCAGGCCACTGCAAACCAGTCTAGTGGACGAGCCCCCGACAGGCTGGAAGCGCCGCAAACCTGATACAGGAAGCGGAAGTAGCCTAAAGTATAGTGGTGCGCAGCGGTTGGCGCAGATTCAACCGAAGTGGTAGTTATTGAACTCCCGGGGGGGATCTGGCAAGATAACGAGTTAAAGCAGCTCATAATGTTGTTGTCCCCGAATCAAAAGGCATGGGTGATGGACATAATGCCAGATATCTTGTGCACGTACGCACTAGTGGAATGGAGAGGAGAAGTTCCAGAGGATTTTAGAGGTCAGAACATAAAAGCCACAGATAACCAGATATCCCGCTTAGTGCATACGAGGGCTGTGAAGAAGGAATCTCCAAAAATCTCTCCGCCATCATCCCCACTACTCTTCCCCAGAATGGAAAGCAGTCGGGATACGATAGTCCCGGGGACACCACTGGCACCCATAGGGCCCGAACTATTGAATGCTCTGGGAGACTTTGTCATTAAGTGCCAGAAGAGCAACACAGTACATGTGGAAGCCGGGGTACCGGAAGCTCCGGATCTTTTCAGGAAAGCTACCTGTGCCTTCCGGGGAAGAAGACTTCGACACCTGGATTGAACAGGCAATGCAGGCAGTAGAAGGATGGGAAGTACCAGAAGCGCAGAAGAAACAGCGCATCAGTGAAAGTTTGAAGGGCGCTGCTACTGAGGCTGTGAAGAACCTTAGGTTCAGCAATGCTGATTGTACTGCATATGACTATCTGGCTATGTTGCAGGAGGAATTTGGCCAGCTGGAGAAGGTGACTGAACTAATGTACCAATTCGAACATACCCTCCAACAGCCGGGAGAGGAATTATCTGAATATGTCCGGAGGTTAAACAGAATGCTGTGCCAAATTGTACTCAAAAAGGGAATGCTGCCCAAGTCATAGATGCAACTAGGATGAAGCAGATCCTGAGGGGAGCTTTACGTTCAGATCCAGTTTGGCTCCACTTGAAGACCTCTGAAGGAGTCATGGATTTGAGTTACCCAGACCTTGTGCGGATCATAAGGGACGAAGAAGCCCTGTTGAAGGACAAACAGGCGGTTGAGAAGATCGCTCCCCCCCCTTCAGTGGGAGTCAGAGCAGCAGTAACCACTGAATGGGACTTAGAAGTAGAGACCTTAAAGTCCCAGATGACTCAAGTGCTGGACTTATTGACCTCTCTACTGGCCTAGAACTCTGGAGCCAAAGAGCAAGAGGAGATCAGGAAGGAACCACGCCAGAGTGTTTCCACTCCATCGCCACAGGGAAGAAGAGAAACTGTCTGTTTCAACTGTGGAGGAGTCGGCCATTTTGGAACAGTGTGTCCCAGTCCAAGGAAGAACCGAGGCACTTACCACTAACCGGCGGAAAACTTCAGAGGGCCCCGGTGAAGGAGTCAGTCGGGCGCCCACTATTTACAGAAAGCTCCAAAAAGATCCAAAAGCCAGAAGAGGGAAAGAGAAACAATGCCCTTTCTAAAATACTCGATGCCGCTAGGGATGAGCTCGGTGTTCGAGTCGAACATACGTATATGCACAATATACACCTGAAGCTACCCCTTATTGCTCTTGTATTTTTCTTTTGTGTTACACTAACAGGCATCTGCAGCACTTACAGCTGGCGTAGTGTGCCTCCTGCACAATATACACCTGAAGCTACCACTTATTGCTGTGTTTTCCCATATCCCTGCAGGCCATTAGAATGTCTGGCAGGCCAACAAGGAGAGGCAGACAGTCAGGAGCCAATAAAAGAGGGAAAGCAGGCTCTGTGTCTAGAGACAACAGTGCTGGTCGTGGACGCGGTGCATCGTCATCAGCACGTGGCCATGGGACACGCTTGTCCTTATTTTCGGCAGCTGGACGTGTTGAGCCGCATCATGCCGAAGACTTGGTAGAGTGGATGACCAGCCCTCCTCATCCTCTCTCACCCAGGCTCAGGGTACTGGCAAAGCAGCTGCCAAAGCGTCCTCTTCCCTCGTATCAATGTCATCATCAGTCACTCCTTCCCTAGACCCACCATGTCCTCCTGAGGAGTCCCCCGAACCGTTTGAGCACAGTGTTGGGTACATGCTCCACGAGGATGCCCAGCGTTTCGAAGGGTCTGATGATGATACCCAGCTAGAGGAAGGCAGTAGCGTGAGAGCAGAGAGAGGGGATGCTCAAGAAGGACAGCAATCTGGCAGTCATGTTCCAGCAGCTGCAGCATACTGCCAGATTGGCTCCAGTGATGAGGAGGGAGGGGATGATGAGGTCACTGACTCCACGTGGGTGCCTG
The DNA here is from genome assembly GCA_029206835.1 of Rana muscosa. NCBI lineage: Eukaryota > Metazoa > Chordata > Amphibia > Anura > Ranidae > Rana > Rana muscosa. The sequence goes on along the minus strand of CM055128.1, from coordinate 164,548,010 downwards.
ATAGGAGAGAGGAGGAGAAGGAGGAGGATGAGGAGGAGGCACATCTCCAACGAGGCAGGATGCCCTCGGGGGGCCAGCGTAAGGGCAGCACACCGACTGAATCACACCGCTGCCTCTGCCCGTTATTCCAAAAGTTCTTTGGTGTGGGCCTTTTTTGAGTCAAGTGCATCAGATCGCACCGCTGCTCTTTGCAACATATGTCTCAAGCGTATCTCGCGTGGCCAAAACATCAGCTGCTTGGGCACCACATGCTTGACCAGACATATGTTGACCTGCCATGCAGCTCGTTGGCAAGCCTACCTTAAAGACCCACACCAAAGAACAAAGCGGACCTCTCCTTGCTCCGCATCAGCTGGGATCTCCAACCCCACTATACCTTCAGTCCTCTCTGAAACCTGCACTGAGAGGAATGAAGGTGTAGAATTAGGTGTGTCACAGCCAATTACTTGCGGGCACACTGCTAGCAGTACACCGACGTCCGATTCTAGCAGGCAAATTTCCCTGCCCCAGCTGCTGGACCGTCGAAAGAAGTTCACTCCCAGCCATCCACATTCCCAGTGGTTGAATGCTAGCTTGGCTAAATTGCTAGCAATTCAACTGCTGCCTTTTCATTTGGTAGACTCAGCCCCCTTCCGTGAGTTTGTGCAATGTGCGGTTCCTCAGTGGCAGATTTCCAAACGCCACTTTTTCTCACGGAAGGCAATTCCGGCTCTCTACCGGCATGTGGAAGGCAATGTCCATGCCTCGCTGGACAGGGCGGTCAGCGGTAAGGTGCATATTACCGCTGACTCATGGTCCAGCAGGCATGGACAGGGACGTTACCTATCTTTCACGGCCCATTGGGTCACTCTTTTGGCAGCTGGGAAGGATGCAGGACAAGGTGCAGTAGTGTTGGAGGTTTTTCCGCCGCCACGCCTCCAAAATGCTACTACTGGTTGTGACACACCTCTCTCCTTCACCCCCTCTTCTTCTTCTTCCTCCATGGCCTTATCCTGTGCTTTGTCCTCGGAACCAGCGGTGCTCCGTAGGCGTTCAAGGGGCTACGCAAGTACGCAGGCAAAAAGATGCCATGCCGTGCTTGCGCTGGTGTGTTTGGGGGACAGGAGCCACACTGGGCAGATGTTCTGTCTGCTCTGCAGGGGCAGGCCGAGAGGTGGTTGATGCCACGCCAGCTTAAGCCAGGAATGGTGGTTTGCGACAATGGCACCAACCTCCTCTCCGCCCTCCGACAGGGACAACTGATCCATGTGCCCTGTGTGGCTCACGTCCTTAACCTGGTGGTGCAGCGGTTCTTGGGCAGGTACCCGGGCTTACAGGATATCCTGAGGCAGGCCAGGAAAGTCTGTGTGCATTTCCGCAGATCATATAATGCCAGTGCTTGGCTGGCTGAGCTGCAAAAGGAGTTGAACCGGCCCAAGAACCGCCTTATATGTGACATGCCCACCAGGTGGAACTCAACGTTGGCCATGCTGCAGCGGCTGCACACGCAGCAGAGGGCCATCAATGAGTACCTGTGCGACTACGGCACCAGGACAGGGTCAGGGGAGCTCAGGTTTTTTTCACCACGCCAGTGGGGCATGATCAGGGATGCATGCACTGTCCTGGCACCATTTGAGGAGACCACGAGGATGGTGAGCAGTGACAGTTGCATGCATCAGTGACACTGTACCTCTTGTCCACCTGTTGGAGCATACGCTGCGTGGAATAATGGACAGGGCACTTGAGGCAGAACAGAGACTCCTTCTGTCCCACCCATCACACAGGAAGAGGACGAGGAGGATTGTGTCAGCATGGAGGTGGAGCATGGCACTCGGCATCAACAGCAGCAGTCTTTTAGGGATGATTTACAGTCCCAACAAACCCGTGGACTTGTACGTGGCTGGGAGGAGGTGGCTGTGGATCATGTCGTCCTTAGTGACCCAGAGGACTCCGGACCGAATACCTCAGCTAACCTACGCTGCATGGCCTCCCTGATCCTGCAAAGTCTGCGGAAGGATCCTCGTATTCTTCGGATCAAGGAGAGGGACCATTACTGGCTGGCCACTCTTCTTGATCCACGGTACAAGGGTAAGGTTGCGGACCTTATCTTGCCGTTGCAAAGGGAGCAGAGGATGAGACAACTCCGGGAGGCCTAGCAGAAAGGTCTGTGCAATGAGTTCCCAGAGACTGGGAGGTTACAAACTCCTGGTCCTGGACAACGAGTTGCTGAGGCTTCGGTCAGTAGCAGAAAGAGCGGTGGAGAAGGTGGCCGTCTGACCGATGCGTTCAGACAATTTTTTTAGTCCGCAGCCCCAAGGTATGATCAGTTCCAGCAACCATCGCCAGCGTCTGATATACATGGTGCAGGAATACCTACGGGTAGTGATGAGCCGAACACCCCCGGGTTCGGTTCGCACCAGAACCCGCGAACGGACCGAAAGTTCGTACGAACATTAGAACCCTATTAAATACAATGGATGCGAACGTTCGAATTCTAAAGTGCTAATTATAACAACTATTATGCATGTTATTGTCCTAAAAAGGGTTTGGGAACCCGGGTTCTGCACCAGGGGACATGTATCAATGCAAAAAGAAGTTTTAAAAACGGTCATTTTTCGGGAGCAGTCATTTTAATGATGCATAAAGTGAAAAAAAAAAGTCAAATATTCCTTTAAATATCGTACCTGGGGGGTGTCTAAAGTATGCCTGTGAAGTGCCACGTGTTTCCCGTGTTTAGAACTGTCCCTGCACAAAATGACACTTCTAAAGGAAAAAAAAGCCATTTAAAACTTCTTGCGGCTTTAATGTAATGTCTGGTCCCGGTAATATGGATGAAAATCTTTAAGAAAAATGGCATAGCTACCCCATGACCCCCCCCTACCCCAGCCCATTACCAGCCCCTTTGGGTCTTGTATGGATATTAAGGGGAACCCCGCACATAAAATAAAAAAGGCCCTATATACTCTGAACAGCCGTATACAGGCGGTGCATACAAGACAGGGACTGTAGGTTTGTTCTTATGTAGAATGTGTTTGTAATTTTGAACAGGTACATTGTTGAAGTGTAGCTCCAGCCCAAAAATCTATTTTTAAACTTTTTGGGAAACATAGGTAAGGGTTATCACCCCTGTAACATTTGTTTTGCTGTCTGTGCCCCTGTTCAGAACATTTCACCTCACTTTCCGTCCCAATGACAACTGTTTTTGAAATGTGGTGTTTTTCTTGAAACAAGGATTGCTGATAAAGCATCAGTACAGAGGAGACACCTTTCTCCCATATTTATTCTTACAGGAGAGAATTTTCCTTCCTAGGGGTAGATTTCCTCTCACTTCCTGTTGTCTTCTTTCGTTTGCAAGTAGGAGTCGTTTGTAAGTTGGATGTTTGAAAGTAGGGACCTGCCGTATATACTCTGCAGAAATAGGCCCCTTAGTTGTTGGTGTTGGCACAACACTGTAAGCACTCACAGTTACTCTTGGTTGGTGCTGGAACGCCCTGCTGTCAACTATTATATCAGGAATTTTAATTACATATAATTCTTGAACAGTGGTAGTAAAAATTGGGGCTTTGATGGTGGTGCTGGTGCCACAACACTGTAAGCCCTGACAGTTACTCTTGGTGGGTGCAGCAATGGGCCCTGCTGTGAATTATTAGATCAAGAATTGTAATTGCATGCCCCTGTTGAACAGGGGCTGAAAAATTGGGCTTTTCGTGGTGGTGGTGGTGGTGGTGGTGTTGCCACAACACTGTAAGCCCTCAGAGTTACTCTTGGTGGGTGCAGGAATGGGCCCTGCTGTGAATTATTAGATCAAGAATTGTAATTACATGCCCCTTTTGAACAGGGGCTGAAAAATTGGGCCTTTCGTGGTGGTGGTGGTGGTGGTGGCGTTGCCACAACACTGTAAGCCCTCAGACTTACTCTTGGTGGGTGCAGGAATGGGCCCTGCTGTGAATTATTACATCAAGAATTGTAATTGCATGCCCCTGTTGAACAGGGGCTGAAAAATTGGGCCTTAGGCACTGGTGGCACAACACTACAACCCCTCACAGATACTGTACTTGGAGCACAGCAATGAGCCCTGTTGCAAAGTATTGCTTCAAAAATTGTAATGACACGCCCCTGTTAAACAGGGGCTGAAAAATTGGGCCTTAGGCACTGGTGGCACAACACTACAACCCCTCACAGATACTGTACTTGGAGCACAGCAATGAGCCCTATGGCAAATTATTGCTAAAAAAATTGTAAGTACACGCCCCTGTAAAACAGGGGCTGAAAAATTGGGCCTTAGCCACTGGTGGCGGCACCCATAAACAAAAATGATCTTCCAAGCTATCATCATCAATCGTATCATTGAGGACTCGGAGGAGGAGGATAGCCAGTCAACATAACAGCACAGGCACTCAGCATCAGCATCAGTCTTGAAGGGACGTGACATGTTAAAATCAATTAGTCTGTTATATCAGCATCAGGTGTGTGGTAGCTGGTGGTGATCCAAGACTGGTTCATCTTGATGAAAGTCAGTCGATCAACCGAGTCGGTGGACAGGCGCACCCTGTGATCCGTGACAAATCCTCCAGCAGCACTGAATGTGCGTTCCGAAAGAACGCTGGATGCAGGACAGGCCAGTAGCTCAATTGCATACTGTGCAAGCTCTGGCCAGTGATCCATCCTCAAGACCCAGTAAGCCAGAGGATTTTCGGTGGGGAAGGTGTCCAAGTCTGACCTTGCCCCTAGATATTCCTGCACCATGTTTATCAGACGCTGGCGATGGTTGCTGGAACCAATCATACTTTGGGGCTGCGGACTAAAGAATTGTCTGAACGCATCGGTCAGACGGCCACCTTCCCCACCGCTCCTTCTTTGACTGGCCGAAGCCTCAGCAACTCGTTGTCCTGGACCAGGAGTTTGTAACCTCCCAGTCTCTGGGAACGCGTTGCACAGACCTTTCTGCAAGGCCTCCCGGAGTTGTCTCATCCTCTGCTCCCTCTGCGACGGTAACATAAGGTCCGCAACCTTACCCTTGTACCGTGGATCAAGGAGAGTGGCCAGCCAGTAATGGTCCCTCTCCTTGATCCGAAGAATACGAGGATCCTTCCGCAGACTTTGCAGGATCAGGGAGGCCATGCAGCGTAGGTTTGCTGAGGCATTCGCTCCGGAGTCCTCTGGGTCACTAAGGACGACATGATCCGCAGTCACCTCCTCCCAGCCACGTACAAGTCCACTGGTTTCTTGGGACTGTAAATCATCCCTAAAAGACTGCTGCTGATGATGCTGAGTGCCAGCCTCCACCTCCATGCTGACACAATCCTCCTCCTCCTCCTCCTCCTCCTCCTCTTCCTCTTCCTGTGCGATGGGTGGGACAGAAGGAACACTGTCTGGGTAAAGGGGGCCTTGAGAGGCAAGGAAGTCCTCCTCTTCCTGCCTCTGTTCTGCCTCAAGTGCCCTGTCCATTATTCCACGCAGCGTGTGCTCCAACAGGTGGACAAGAGGTACAGTGTCACTGATGCATGCACTGTCACTGCTCACCATCCTCGTGGCCTCCTCAAATGGTGCCAGGACAGTGCATGCATCCCTGATCATGCCCCACTGGCGTGGAGAAAAAAAACCAAGCTCCCCTGACCCTGTCCTGGTGCCGTAGTCGCACAGGTACTCATTGATGGCCCTCTGCTGCGTGTGCAGCCGCTGCAGCATGGCCAACGTTGAGTTCCACCTGGTGGGCATGTCACATATAAGGCGGTTCTTGGGCAGGTTCAACTCCTTTTGCAGCTCAGCCAGGCGAGCACTGGCATTATAAGATCTGCGGAAATGCACACAGACTTTCCTGGCCTGCCTCAGGACATCCTGTAAGCCCGGGTACCTGCCCAAGAACCGCTGCACCACCAGGTTAAGGACGTGAGCCACACAGGGCACATGGGTCAGTTGTCCCTGTCGGAGGGCGGAGAGGAGGTTGGTGCCATTGTCGCAAACCACCATTCCTGGCTTAAGCTGGCGTGGCGTCAACCACCTCTCGGCCTGGCCCTGCAGAGCAGACAGGACCTCTGCCCCAGTGTGGCTTCTGTCCCCCAAACACACCAGCGCAAGCACGGCATGGCATCTTTTTGCCTGCGTACTTGCGTAGCCCCGTGAACGGCTACGGAGCACCGCTGGTTCATAGGACAAACCACAGGAAGAGGCCATGGAGGAAGAAGAAGAGGAGGGGTGGAGGAGAGAGGTGTGTCACAACCAGTAGTAGCATTTTGGAGGCGTGGCGGTGGGACAACCTCCAACACTACTGCACCTTGTCCTGCATCCTTCCCAGCTGCCAAAAGAGTGACCCAATGGGCCGTGAAAGAAAGGTAACGTCCCTGTCCATGCCTGCTGGACCATGAGTCAGCGGTAATATGCACCTTACCGCTGACCGCCCTGTCCAGCGAGGCCAAGACATTGCCTTCCACATGCCGGTAGAGAGCCGGAATAGCCTTCCGTGAGAAAAAGTGGCGTTTGGGAACCTGCCACTGAGGAACCGCACATTGCACAAACTCACGGAAGGGGGCCGAGTCTACCAACTGAAAAGGCAGCAGTTGAAGCGCTAGCAATTTAGCCAAGCTAGCATTCAACCGCTGGGCATGTGGATGGCTGGGAGTGAACTTCTTTCGACGGTCCAGCAGCTGGGGCAGGGAAATTTGCCTGCTAGAATCGGACGTCGGTGTACTGCTAGCAGAGTGGCCGCAAGTACTTGGCTGTGACACGCCTAATTCTACACCTTCATTCCTCTCAGTGCATGTTTCAGAGAGGACTGAAGTTAGAGTGGGGTTGGAGATCCCAGCTGATGCGGTGCAAGGAGAGGTCCGCTTTGTTCTTTGGTGTGGGTCTTTGAGGTAGGCTTGCCAACGAGCTGCATGGCAGGTCAACATATGTCTGGTCAGGCATGTGGTACCCAAGCGGCTGATGTTTTGGCCACGCGATATACGCTTGAGACATATGTTGCAAACAGCAGCTGTGCGATCTGATGCACTAGCCTCAAAAAAGGCCCACACCAAGGAACTTTTTGAATGACGGGCAGAGGCAGCGCCCTGCACAGGCGGAGCTCTGCGGTGTGATTCCGTCGGTGTACTGCCCTTACGCTGGCCACCAAAGGGCATCCTGTCTCGTTGGAGATGTGCCTCCTCCTCATCCTCCTCCTCCTCTCTCCTATTAGGCACCCACGTGGAGTCAGTGACCTCATCATCCCCTCCCTCCTCATCACTGGAGCCAATCTGGCAGTATGCTGCAGCTGCTGGAACATGACTGCCAGATTGGTGTCCTTCTTGAGCATCCCCTCTGTCTGCTCTCACCCTACTGCCTTCCTGTAGCTGGGTTTCATCATCAGACCCTTCGAAACGCTGGGCATCCTCCTGGAGCATGTACCCAACACTGTGCTCAAACAGTTCGGGGGACTCCTCAGGAGGAGGACATGGTGGGTCTAGGGAAGGAGTGACTGATGATGAGTCTGACATTGATACCAGGGAAGAGGACGCTTTGGCAGCTGCTTTGCCAGTACCCTGAGCCTGGGTGAGAGAGGAGGAGGAGGAGGGCTTGGTCATCCACTCTACCAAGTCTTCGGCATGATGTGGCTCAACATGTCCAGCTGCCGAAAAGAAGGACAAGCGTGTCCCATGGCCATGTGCTGATGACAATGCACCGCGTCCACGACCAGCACTGTTGCCCCCAGACACAGAGCCTGCTTGCCCTCTTTTATTGCCTCCTGACTGTCTGCCTCTCCTTGTTTGCCTTCCAGACATTCTAATAGATGGCCTGCAGGGAGATGGGAAAAAAGCAATAAGGGCTACCTTCAGGTGTCCTTCTCTGTCCCTTGAAACAAGGACTTGCACAGTGAAAGAAACTGACACTCTCCCTACCTACAGTTTTCTGTCCCTAGAAAAAATGTTTTTTTTAAGCACAATATAGCACAAGGAGAATTCACTCACTGTCCTTCCAGGTCCCTGGAAACAAGGACTTGCACAGTGAAAGAAACTGACACTCTCCCTACCTACAGTTTTCTGTCCCTAGAAAAAATGTTTTTTTAAGCACAATATAGCACAAGGAGAATTCACTCACTGTCCTTCCAGGTCCCTGGAAACAAGGACTTGCACAGTGAAAGAAACTGACACTCTCCCTACCTACAGTTTTCTGTCCCTAGAAAAAAATGTTTTTTTTAAGCACAATATAGCACAAGGAGAATTCACTCACTGTCCTTCCAGGTCCCTAGAAACAAGGACTTGCACAGTGAAAGAAACTGACACTCTCCCTACCTACAGTTTTCTGTCCCTAGAAAAAATGTTTTTTTTAAGCACAATATAGCACAAGGAGAATTCACTCACTGTCCTTCCAGGTCCCTGGAAACAAGGACTTGCACAGTGAAAGAAACTGACACTCTCCCTACCTACAGTTTTCTGTCCCTAGAAAAAATGATTTTTTTAAGCACAATATAGCACAAGGAGAATTCACTCACTGTCCTTCCAGGTCCCTGGAAACAAGGACTTGCACAGTGAAAGAAACTGACACTCTCCCTACCTACAGTTTTCTGTCCCTAGAAAACATTTTTTTTTTAAGCACAATATAGCACAAGGAGAATTCACTCACTGTCCTTCCAGGTCCCTGGAAACAAGGACTTGCACAGTGAAAGAAACTGACACTCTCCCTACCTACAGTTTTCTGTCCCTAGAAAAAAATGTTTTTTTTAAGCACAATATAGCACAAGGAGAATTCACTCACTGTCCTTCCAGGTCCCTAGAAACAAGGACTTGCACAGTGAAAGAAACTGACACTCTCCCTACCTACAGTTTTCTGTCCCTAGAAAAAATGTTTTTTTTAAGCACAATATAGCACAAGGAGAATTCACTCACTGTCCTTCCAGGTCCCTGGAAACAAGGACTTGCACAGTGAAAGAAACTGACACTCTCCCTACCTACAGTTTTCTGTCCCTAGAAAAAATGTTTTTTTTAAGCACAATATAGCACAAGGAGAATTCACTCACTGTCCTTCCAGGTCCCTGGAAACAAGGACTTGCACAGTGAAAGAAACTGACACTCTCCCTACCTACAGTTTTCTGTCCCTAGAAAAAAATGTTTTTTTTAAGCACAATATAGCACAAGGAGAATTCACTCACTGTCCTTCCAGGTCCCTGGAAACAAGGACTTGCACAGTGAAAGAAACTGACACTCTCCCTACCTACAGTTTTCTGTCCCTAGAAAAAATGTTTTTTTTAAGCACAATATAGCACAAGGAGAATTCACTCACTGTCCTTCCAGGTCCCTAGAAACAAGGACTTGCACAGTGAAAGAAACTGACACTCTCCCTACCTACAGTTTTCTGTCCCTAGAAAAAATGTTTTTTTTAAGCACAATATAGCACAAGGAGAATTCACTCACTGTCCTTCCAGGTCCCTGGAAACAAGGACTTGCACAGTGAAAGAAACTGACACTCTCCCTACCTACAGTTTTCTGTCCCTAGAAAAAATGTTTTTTTTAAGCACAATATAGCACAAGGAGAATTCACTCACTGTCCTTCCAGGTCCCTGGAAACAAGGACTTGCACAGTGAAAGAAACTGACACTCTCCCTACCTACAGTTTTCTGTCCCTAGAAAAAATGTTTTTTTTAAGCACAATATAGTGTGACAGCAGGAAGGTAAAGTCACCTGGTTGCATCCAGGGGGGTAGATATATTTCGCCCAGATTCAGGCTTTACGCCGACTTATACAACTAGGTGGAGAGTTGTATAAGGCTAGTGGGCTCATGGATGACTCATACCTCTAGGGAGAGTGTGGGGCGTCGTACAGACAGGGAGTTGATGAGACCAGCTGAAGCTTGTCAGCTCATTTAGGCCTCTATAAGAACTCCCAGCTTCATTAGATGTTAGCTCATGCCTGGAACCAGACCTGTGTGGACTGTCTAGGGAGAGTGAACCCCTGTGCGGTGAGACAAAGCCTGTGTGGCTATTTGCTTGGACATTTAAAACCAGGGACTTAGGGACTAGGACAGCACTAGGCTGATCCCAGTTGTTAGTTAGGAAACCTGTATGTTTAGTCAGAGGTCAAGTTGACCAGGATTTATTTTGTTTATGTTTCTTTTGCTTTGCTGTGTTTTGTCACTGTAAATAGAAAATAAACCGCACCTTTATGATTTTGAAAACCACAACCACCGTTTGCTGGGCCTGTTTTGTGTGGGGAGCCCATCTCGGGGGTCACACACACCCGCTGCTGAGCTAACCCCCTCACAGTTGGTGGAGAACCAGTGGCAGTTTTTTTTTAAGCCAGCATGGAGGAGATACTGAAGCAGCTGGCTCTAGCAAATGCCAATCAACAGCAGACAAATGCAGGTTTGCAAAAGAGCCTTGCAGCTCAACAACAGAACTTCGCAGCCCAGCAGCAAGCTCATCAACAGAGCCTTGCAGCCCAGCAGCAAGCTCATCAACAGAGCCTTGCAGCCCAGCAGCAGACAAACGCAACTTTGCAACAGAGTCTGGAGGCTCAGCAACAAGCCCAGCAGCAATCTGAGGCCCGCTTCATAGACCTGTTACAGAAGCAAGAGCAGAGACTACAACAACAGATGGAAGCAGCAATGCAGCAACGTCCGCAGACCAGTGAGGAAAGCCGTCCCACTAATACCGCGTCCTTTGGGGTGAGTCGTTTATTGACAAAAATGACTGGAGAGGATGATCCAGAGGTATTTTTGACCACATTTGAAAGGACCGCTGAAAGAGAAAAGTGGCCTGAGGAGCAGTGGGCTGGACTGGTGGCTCCTCTGTTAACTGGTGAATCGCAGAAAGCTTACTATGACCTAGAGCCTAACCAAGCAAAAGACTATGCGATGCTAAAAGCTGAAATATTGGCAAGGCTGGGTGTCACCCAGGCTGTCCGGGCTCAGCGTGTGCATAACTGGACTTTCCAGCTTGGAAAACCCCCCAGGTCTCAAATGTATGATCTCATTCACCTGAGCAGAAAGTGGCTACAGCCAGAGACTTTGTCCGCACCAAAGATTGTGGAACGTGTTGTAATGGATCGGTTTTTGAGAGCTCTTCCTACTGCCATCCAAAAGTGGGTAAGCCATGGAGACCCAGAGACGGCCGATGGTCTTGTGGATCGTGTGGAGAAATACTTGGCTACAGAGAACCTGACGGCCTCTTCCAGAGACACTCGGACTTTCCACCCTAAGACCAGACCATCCCCAGGGGCGGATAAGAGGATTCCAAGGGGTGAGGGTGGAGAGAGTGAGAGGGTGGGAGATCTACCCCAAGTTTGGCGAGAACAGCCTGGGAAATCAGCGGCTCAAGAGGCCGCAAGAAGGATCGTTTGCTACCGCTGCCGGCAAGCGGGACATATTGCAGCCAATTGCCCGGTTGTGGAGGAACCCATGCAGTGTGACTTTCTGACGGGCAGACGTCAGTCGCTGTGTGCGACAGTCGCATGCACTGCCATTCGAGGAACTGAGAAACATTTATGCAAAATGTGTGTTAATGGTAGAAATGTTGTGGTATTGCTGGATTCAGGTAGCCTTGTGACCCTGATAAAGGCTGAGTTAGTTAAAACAGAGGTCTCTGGGAATAGCAAGGTAGCTGTTATTTGTGTGCATGGGGACACCCGAGAGTATCCAGTGACTACAGTGTGTTTCGAGACCCCCAAAGGTACCCTCTCTCATCCAGTGGGCTTAGTATCTCAGTTACCGCATGACGCCATTGTGGGAAGGGATTTTCCGAAGTTCTGGGAACTGTGGGATGATCCTGAGCCCCCCACTGGTGCCCCTATGTACCAGGAATGTGATAGCCAGAACTCCCCTGAGAGTGGTGAGGACTCTCCAGAATTTCCCTTATCAGTATTGGCAGGGGAGACTCAAGAAACTGGAGAGGAGCCCACCTCCTCAGACGAAAACCTACCGTCTGTGGAGTTTTCTGATCTTGAGGTTCACAGGGAAAACTTTGCCACAGAACAGTTGAAAGACCCCGCCCTAATAAAGGCACGGGAAAACGTAGTGAAAATAGATGGCGAGTTAGTGAACCCAGATAATACCTGCACTTACCCATACTTCAGCGTAGAGAAGGACCTACTGTATCGGGTGGCAAAAAGGGCAGAAGAAACCGTTGAGCAGCTTGTGGTGCCCAAACCTTACAGGAAGTTGGTGTTGGAGTTGGCCCATGGGCACATTCTTGGAGGTCATCTGGGGACAGAGAAAACCCGAGAGAGGGTATTACAGAGATTCTATTGGCCGGGGGTGATGAAGGACATAGAAAATTATTGTTCCTCCTGCCCTGTGTGTCAGAGGTCGGCCCCGATGCCACATTTCCGTAGCCCGCTGGTCCCTCTACCCATCATTGAGGTCCCGTTTGAGAGGATCGCCATGGATTTGGTAGGTCCTATAATCAAGTCCGCTAGGGGGCACCAGTACATATTAGTTATAATGGACTATGCCACCCGTTATCCAGAAGCGATCCCTCTCCGAAATACCTCGGCCAAAACCATAGCCAAAGAGCTATCTCTTGTGTTTAGCCGGGTGGGTATTTGTAAAGAACTGCTTACGGACCAAGGTACACCCTTTATGTCCCGGGTTATGAAGGAGCTGTGTAAATTGTTCAAAGTGACGCAATTACGTACATCTGTGTATCACCCCCAAACCGATGGGCTGGTTGAAAGGTTCAACAAAACCCTAAAACAAATGTTGAAGAAAGTGGTGGATAGAGATGGAAAGGATTGGGACTGTCTACTTCCTTATCTGATGTTTGCTATTAGGGAGGTGCCCCAATCCTCTACGGGATTCTCCCCCTTTGAGTTACTGTATGGGAGACACCCAAGAGGGCTGTTGGATATTGCCAAGGAAACTTGGGAAAGTGAGAGTTCTCCCCACAGGAGTGTGATTGAGCATGTCGCCCTGATGCAAGACCGAATTGCACAGGTAATGCCCATCGTGAAGGAACATTTGGCCCAAGCGCAGTTAGCACAGCAGAGAGTGTACAACCGTGGAGCCAAGACCCGTACCTTTTCCCCGGGGGATAGGATACTGGTACTTGTCCCTACGGTTGAAAGTAAATTCCTTGCCAAATGGCAAGGCCCCTACGAGATAATGGAAAAAGTGAGCGAAGTGAATTACAAGGTCAGACAACCAGGAAGGCGAAAGCCCGAACAGATCTATCACGTTAATCTGTTGAAAGCCTGGAGGGATAGAGAGTCCCTAGTCGCAGACACTTGGTCACCAGCTCAAACTGGTTGCGTGATTCCGGAGGTTGGAATCGCAGCCACCTTGTCACAACCCCAACAACAGGAGGTTAAGGAGTTTGTGCTTCGCAACAAGGAGGTATTCTCTGAGCTTCCGGGACAAACATCTGGGGTAGAGCATGACATCATTACCCCGCCCGGTGAAAGGGTGAAGTTAAAACCCTATCGGATCCCAGAGGCCCGACGGGAGGCAATACGGGAGGAAGTACAGAAAATGCTGAACTTAGGGGTGATAGAGGAGTCCCAAAGTGATTGGTCTAGTCCCATTGTGTTGGTGCCTAAACCGGATGGGAGCTGGCGATTTTGTAACGATTTTCGACAGTTGAACAAAGTTACAAAATTTGACACCTACCCCATGCCACGTATAGATGAGTTGATCGACCGGCTGGGAACAGCCCGATACATGACGACTCTTGACCTCACAAAAGGGTATTGGCAAATCCCCCTGGCCAAGTCGGCCAAAGAGAAAACCGCATTTGTAACCCCAGACGGGGCGTTCCAATATAAAAGAATGCCGTTCGGGTTACAGAATGCGCCGGCCACATTCCAGCGGAAAATGGACCAGATGCTGAGGCCCCATCGGAAGTATGCTGCGGCTTACCTGGATGACATAATTGTCCATAGCACAGATTGGGCCTCACATCTGCCAAAAGTGCAAGCAGTCCTGGACTCTGTTCGGGAAGCGGGGTTTACGGCTAACCCCAAGAAGTGTACCATTGGGCAGGAGGAGGCCAAATATCTTGGGTACACCATTGGGAGGGGAGTAATAAAACCCCAACTCAACAAAGTCGAGGCCATCCAGAGTTGGCCACGTCCCAACAGCAAGAAGCAGGTACGAGCCTTTCTGGGAATCGCTGGGTATTATCGGCGATTCATTCCCCACTTTGCTTCTAAGGCTGTGCCCCTAACCAACCTGACGAAGGGGAAAGGGTCGGTCATGATTAAATGGACCCCCGAGGCTGAGGCAGCATTCCAATTCTTGAAACAAGCCTTATGTAGCCAGCCAGTGTTGTACTCACCCGACTTCTCTAAAGACTTTGTCGTACAAAGTGATGCGTCAGATGTGGGGTTAGGAGCAGTATTGTCCCAGGTCTGGAACGGGGAAGAGCACCCAGTCATTTACCTCAGCAGGAAGTTGAAGTCCCATGAGGTAAATTACGCCACCGTTGAAAAGGAGTGTTTAGCGGTGAAGTGGGCTCTAGATTCCCTTCGGTACTACCTGCTAGGTAGGCACTTTGACATGGTTACGGATCACGCTCCGTTAAAGTGGATGGCTCAAAACAAAGAAACAAATAGAAGAGTGAATAGGTGGTTCCTGGCCCTCCAGGAATTCAACTTCACAGTAAAGCATCGCCCTGGCGTTCAAATGGGGAATGTGGATGCTTTGTCTCGAGTACATGAATGCCTGATTGCTGGTGTTCCAACGCCGAGGTTAAAACAAGAGGGGGGGGTATGTGACAGCAGGAAGGTAAAGTCACCTGGTTGCATCCAGGGGGGTAGATATATTTCGCCCAGATTCAGGCTTTACGCCGACTTATACAACTAGGTGGAGAGTTGTATAAGGCTAGTGGGCTCATGGATGACTCATACCTCTAGGGAGAGTGTGGGGCGTCGTACAGACAGGGAGTTGATGAGACCAGCTGAAGCTTGTCAGCTCATTTAGGCCTCTATAAGAACTCCCAGCTTCATTAGATGTTAGCTCATGCCTGGAACCAGACCTGTGTGGACTGTCTAGGGAGAGTGAACCCCTGTGCGGTGAGACAAAGCCTGTGTGGCTATTTGCTTGGACATTTAAAACCAGGGACTTAGGGACTAGGACAGCACTAGGCTGATCCCAGTTGTTAGTTAGGAAACCTGTATGTTTAGTCAGAGGTCAAGTTGACCAGGATTTATTTTGTTTATGTTTCTTTTGCTTTGCTGTGTTTTGTCACTGTAAATAGAAAATAAACCGCACCTTTATGATTTTGAAAACCACAACCACCGTTTGCTGGGCCTGTTTTGTGTGGGGAGCCCATCTCGGGGGTCACACACACCCGCTGCCGAGCTAACCCCCTCACAATAGCACAAGGAGAATTCACTCACTGTCCTTCCAGGTCCCTGGAAACAAGGACTTGCACAGTGAAAGAAACTGACACTCTCCCTACCTACAGTTTTCTGTCCCTAGAAAAAATGTTTTTTTTAAGCACAATATAGCACAAGGAGAATTCACTCACTGTCCTTCCAGGTCCCTGGAAACAAGGACTTGCACAGTGAAAGAAACTGACACTCTCCCTACCTACAGTTTTCTGTCCCTAGAAAAAATGTTTTTTTTAAGCACAATATAGCACAAGGAGAATTCACTCACTGTCCTTCCAGGTCCCTGGAAACAAGGACTTGCACAGTGAAAGAAACTGACACTCTCCCTACCTACAGTTTTCTGTCCCTAGAAAAAATGTTTTTTTTAAGCACAATATAGCACAAGGAGAATTCACTCACTGTCCTTCCAGGTCCCTGGAAACAAGGACTTGCACAGTGAAAGAAACTGACACTCTCCCTACCTACAGTTTTCTGTCCCTAGAAAAATTTTTTTTTTTAAGCACACTATAGCACAAGCACAAAACACACTGACACTCTCCCTACCTATCCTTCTCTTTCCCTAAACTAAAGGAATCCAGGTTAAGCAAGAAAGAAATAAAAGTCACTGTCCCTGCCTATGCTGCTCTATCCCTGCTCCGGAACACACTACACTAGGCCGCCGTGCTGGCGGCCTTTTATAGTGTGGGGCGTGTACTAAACACCCTCAGCAATAATTGGCCACAGGCATCCTGCCTGTGGCCAATCATTGCTCTCCTCGCTGCCGGCGCTGTGATTGGCCAAGCATGCGGGGTCACAGTGCATGCTTGGCCAATCACAGCGCCTGGATGACACTGCGATGGCGTAGTGCATTGTGGGCCGTTCGCGTCACTCGAATTTGGCGCGAACGGCCCAAATCGTTCGATCTTTGTCGAACGATCGAACAGCCGATGTTCGAGTCGAACGTATGTTCGACTCGAACACGAAGCTCATCCCTACCTACGGGCAAGGTCAGACTTGGACACCTTTCCCACTGAAAATCCTCTGGCTTACTGGGTGTTGAGGATGGATCACTGGCCAGAGCTTGCACAGTATGCAATTGAGCTACTGGCCTGTCCTGCATCCAGCGTTCTTTCGGAACGCACATTCAGTGCTGCTGGAGGCTGTCACGGATCACAGGGTGCGCCTGTCCACCGACTCGGTTGATCGACTGACCTTCATAAAGATGAACCAGTCTTGGATCACCACCAGCTACCAAGCACCTGAAGCTGATATAACAGAATAATTATTTTCAAATGTCACATCCCTTCAAGACTGATGCTGAGTGACTGTCCTGTTATGTTGACTGACTATCCTCCTCCTCCTCAATGATCCGATTCTTGATGATAGCTTGGAAGAACTTTTTTGTTTCTGGGTGCCGCCACCAGTGTTTAAGGCCCAATTTTTCAGCCCCTGTTTAACAGGGGCATGTAATTACAATTCTTGATCTAATAATTCACAGCAGGGCCCATTCCTGCGCCCACCAAGGGTAACTGAGGCCTTACAGTGTTGTGGCACCAGCACCACCACCAAAGGCCCAATTTTTCCTACCACTGTTCAATAATGGCATGTAAATACAATTCCTGATATAATATTTCACAGCAGGGCGTTCCAACGCCCACCAAGAGTAACTGTGAGGGCTCACAGTGTTGTGGCAACACCAACATGTAAGGGGCAAATTTCAGCAGAGTATATACGGCAGGCCCCTACTTTCAAACAACCAATTTACAAACGACTCCTACTTGCAAACGAAAGGAGACAACAGGAAGTGAGAGGAAATCCACCCCTAGGAAGGGAAATTCTCTCCTGTAAGAGTTCATATGGGAAAAAGGTGTTTCCTCTCTACTGATGCTTTATCACCAATCCTTGTTTCAATAAAAACCCCACTTTTCAAAAACGTTTGTCATTGGGACGGAAAGTGATGTGAAATGTTCTGAACAGGGGCACAGACAGCAAAACAAATGTTACAGGGGTGATAACCCTTCCCTATGTTTTCCAAAAAGCTTAAAAATTATTTTTTTGGCTGGAGCTACACTTAAACAATGTACCTGTTCAAAATTACAAACAGATTCTACTTAAGAACAAACCTACAGTCCCTGTCTTGTATGCACCGCCTGTATACTGCTGTTCAGAGTATATAGGGCCTTTATTTTGTGTGCGGGGTTCCCCTTAATATCCATACAAGACCCAGAGGGGTTGGTAATGGGCTGGGGTGGGGGGGGGGGTTGATGGGGTAGCCATGCCATTTTTCTCAAAGATTTTCATCCATATTGCCAGGACAAGACATGACATTAAAGCCGCAAGCAGTTTTAAATGGCTTTTTTTTCCTTTAGAAATGTCATTTTGTGTAGGGACAGTTCTAAACACGGGAAACACGTGCCACTTTACAGGCATACTTTAGACACCCCCCAGTTATATTTAAAGGAATATTTCACTTTTTTTTTTCACTTTATGCATCATTAAAATGACTGCTCCCGAAAAAACGGCCGTTTTTAAAACTTTTTTGCATTGATACATGTCCCCTGGGGCAGAACCCGGGTCCCCAAACCCTTTTTAGGACAATAACATGCATATTAGCCGTTATAATTATCACTTTATATTTCAAACGTTCACGTCCATTGTATTTAATAGGGTTCTAACGTTCGCTGCGAACTTTCGGTCCGTTCGAAGGTTCTGGTACGAACCGAACGGGGGGGTGTTCGGCTCATCCCTAGATGCCGCTAGTCAGGAGTTGAAATCTAACAATCTAAGGGAAATCAATGCATACCAGGCAAAACAAGGGTTGAGATCCAGAAAGAAATGGAAGAAAAAGAAAACCTCAAAAGGAAAGTCCAAGAGTTCAAAGAAAGAAACCTCTCAGAAGAGTTTTCCAGCCAAGTTAATAGGGCCCTCCCCTCTAGTTCCCATTCAAGTGGAGGGAGTCAACACCAAAGCCATCCTGGACACAGGAGCCCAAGTGACCCTTTTGTATAAATACTTTTACCAGAAACACCTGAGTCACGTGCCCCTATAAAATCTGTAAGACTTAGAGATATGGGGAATTGGTACTCACAGGTTTCCATATGACAGAAATGTTTCAATCAGGCTGGCCTTCGACCCCTCTGTGGACAGGAAAGGCAGAAGTCTGACACCCTGGCAGTAGTTTGCCCTCACCCACCAGGAGCCAACACGAGTTCTCTGATCATAGGGACCAACACTGATCTGGTCAGGAGACTGCTGACTCCTCTTGCACAGGAGCAGGGTACTTCAGGAGACAGGATCCACCCCATGCTGCAGCAGGTCTACCGGAAGTTGGTACTGGAACAGAAGGCCCCAGAAGAGGGGGTGGGGAAAGTCTGGAGACTGTCAAGGAAGGAGAAGATGTTGCAGCCTGGTGAGATGACCTGCCTGCAGGCTACTGTGAAACTCTCATGGGAGCAGCCTGACCCCTTTGTGGTCTTGGAACCAGACACCCACCCAGGGTTGGAAGTGATCCCCGAAGTGGTCCCGTTGAGGGCATTGAAGAAGGCAAAGTGCCAAATCCCAGTGAGCATCAGGAATGTCACTAGTTCTCCCATGAAGATTCCGGCCCGGATGTTGCTGGGAAGAGTAAACCCTGCCATCCCAGTGGCCCTGTCTGACTTGGAGAAGGCTGAAGGGGAGAACACACTCTAGAGAATCTCTGCCTAGAGACCACCACCCTACCACCAGTGTGGAAGGAGAGAGCCAAGGCCCAGCTGACTAGATGGAGAAAAATATTCTCAAAGGATGAGTTCAACGTAGGGTGTGCGAGGAGTGCCACCCATAAGATCCGTCTGCAGGAAGACAAACCTTTCCGGGAGAGGGTCCGGCGAGTCCCCTTGGCTGACTTAGAAGACTTACGTGAACAGTTGACAGAGCTAAAGAGAACTGGGGTTATTCGGAAGTCCAGAAGCCCATATGCCTCCCCTATCGTGGTAGTCAGGAAAAAGAATGGGTCGCTGAGACTTTGCATAGACTACAGGACTCTCAATAGAAGGACCGTATCCGACCAGTATACAACATCCCAGGATAGAAGATGCCTTACAGAGTCTGTCTGGAGCCAAGTGGTTCAGCGTCATGGACCTGAAGAGTGGGTATTACCAAATCCCAATGCACCCTGATGACAGAGAGAAGACAGCATTCATCACCCCAGTGGGAATCTATGAGTTCAACAGGATGCCTCAGGACCTGTCACGGGCCCCTGCCACTTTCCAGAGGTTGATGGAGAAGACAGTGGAGACATGAATCTTATTGAAGTCTTGGTGTACTTAGACAACATCATTGTCTTCGGGAAGACTCTGGAGGAGCACGAAGAAAGGTTGGAGAAAGTCTTGAAGAGACTCAGTGATGAGGGACTTAAACTATCCAGGGAGAAGTGTCAGTTTTACCGGTCCTCGGTTCACTATCTGGGACACATAGTGTTTGAAGAAGGAGTGTCTACAGACCCTGACAAACTGGAAGCAGTTACCTCCTGGCCCCGACCAACTACAGTGACTGAGCTCAGATCCTTCCTGGGGTTCTGCTCCTACCACCGCAGGTTTGTGGAAGGGTTTGCAAAAATTGCCAAACCTCTGAATGTGTTACTTAAGACAGAAGAAGGGGAGGATGATACTGGCCCCAGGAAGCCCGGAGAGTCCGTGGAAGACCAGTGGACAGAGAAGTGTGAAGAGGCCTTCGAAATGCAAAAAAAAAGTCTGACCACTGCCCCGGTCTTGGCCTATGCTAACACCAAGAGACCATATGAACTACATGTGGACGCCAGCCATGATGGTCTGGGAGGTGTACTGTACCAGGAGTATGAAGGACAACTCAAGCCAGTCGCCTATGTAAGTAGGAGTCTAACACCAGCGGAGAAGAATTACCCCACCCACAAATTGGAGTTCCTGGCCCTGAAGTGGGCAGTTGTGGATAAACTCAAAGACTACCTGTTTGGAGCGGACTTTACAGTAAAGACAGATAATAACCCACTCACCTACCTTTTCACCACAGCTAAGCTGGATGCCACTGGCCACCGTTGGTTGGCCGCCCTCTCTGGATTCAACTTTAGCCTTAAGTATAGGCCGGGAACTGGAAACAGATGCGGATGCATTTTCCAGAAGGTCTCATGTTCCCACTTACCATACAGAAGACTGGACCCAGGTAACCCCAGATGGCGTGCGGGCTTTGTGTCAAGGAGCACAACTTCAAGCTAGTGGCGGATCCAGGGCAGAAGAAATTGGAGTTTCGGTAGTGGGGGTGCCCAAATGCTTTTGTGACGTTACCCAGATTGGCGAAGACGACTTGCCAAAATTATCCAAGAAGGACATAAGAAGGGATCAGTTGAAAGACCCCTTGGGAAGATTGGCTTTGGATGCTCTAGAAGATTAGGATCCGGACAGGCTCTTGCAAAATCCCTCAAAGGAAGCTCGATTAATCCACAAAGAATGGGACAAGTTACAGGTGCATCAAGTGGTGGTCTACCGAAGGGGCCCCTCTGATGACCTGGAAGAGAATTGGCAACTGTTTCTGCCGGAAAAACACAGAAGAACTGTCTTGGCTGCCCTACATGAGAACCATGGCCACTTAGGGGCCGAACGAACCTTCCAGCTTGTAAGGAATAGATTCTACTGGCCTTGTATGCGAGCTGAAGTGGAGGAGTACTGTCACTCATGTGCTCGCTGCATACAGAGGAAGACACTGCCACGTCAAGCTGCCCCAATGGGCCATCTGCAGAGTCAAGGGCCCTTGGACTTGGTATGCATCGACTTTCTCTGTCTAGAACCTGATTTGAGTGGACACGGAAATGTTCTGGTGATAACCGACCATTTCACCCATTACGCCTAGGCCTTTCCAACTAAAGACCAGAAGGCCTCCACTGTAGCCAAAATCTTGGTGGAGAAGTGCTTTGTGCATTATGGGTTACCTCAACGCCTTCACTCAGACCAAGGGAGAGACTTTGAGAGCTGACTGATTCGGAAGTTGCTGGACTCTTTTGGCATAAATAAAACTCGTACTACCCCTCATCCTCAAGGTGATGCTCAGCCAGAAAGATTCAACAGGACTCTGTTAAATATGTTGGGGACTCTGAACAGTGAGGAGAAGCAACATTGGGGCAAGCACATAGCTGCCATAGTGCACGCCTATAATAGTACAGCCAATGATGTCACAGGGTATTCCCCTTACAGACTTATGTTTGGAAGAGAGGCCAGACTACCAGTGGACTTGGCCTTTGGCACCTCCATGGACCATATATCAGTCGCCTCACACAAAGGATACGTGGACAGACTGCGGAAGAGTTTAAGGCTGGCCTATGAGAAGGCCCAATCAACTTCTGATCAGAGAGGAGCCCAGAACAAATGGAACTTTGACCTTAGGGTCCGTATTCAAGATTTACAGCCTGGAGACAGAGTGTTGCTGAGGAATCTAGGAGTCCCAGGGAAACACAAGCTGGCAGACAGATGGAAGTCAGAACCTTATGTGATTTGTAAGAAGCTGCCTGGGTTGCCCGTGTACCAGTTGAAGCCTGAAGGAAGAACGGGGCCACTGAAGACCTGGCACAGAAACCATCTGCTGCCCCTTTCTGAAGCTATCAGGATGCCCCCTACTCCGGATTCCTCTGAGTTACCTTCCACTCCTTGTACTCCTAGACCCAACACCAGGTCTCAGACAACTCAAGGGAGAAAAACTTCAGACCAAAATGAGGAAGAGGAAATAGAGCTCAGTTGCCTGTGGCCGTCTCAGGCGCCTGAACCCCTAACAGTGGACCCTTTGTTACCTGAATCCCCCATAAGTGATAATTTGAATGCAGAAGCTGCAGAGTTTGTTCCTTTTAATGCACAGAGTGATGAATGGGAAGATGCACTGGAATCAGTCCCAGCTGAAGATCCAAGAAACTCTCTATACCTCCCTGCACCTGAATCGGATGTCTTTGAAGAAGAAGGTCCCATTGTACTAGTCTCAGTGGAGACACCCCTAGAGCCAGAACCCATAACTCCCAGGGAGCAAAAAGTAAAGGATTATCCGCCCTCCTCGGAAGTTGACATACATACAGATGGGAGAAAGCTCTGAGGACACTGTAACTACCGCAAGAAGGACAATACAAAAGCCTGATCCCTCCACTGTGCATTTGGTGGAGGGCAACCCCAGCTCGCTTTCTGGCACAGTTAGGCAGGCCACCATCACTGACGTGACCTGTGGGCAGGACAATCCCCCTCCCCATTTTTGGTGGGAGCTTCCCCTGCAGCCCTCAATGACTTTGTCTGTACATATTGTTAATGCTGTCTTTGGGGACCAAAGATTCTAAGTGGGGGGGAGTGTGTAGCGGGGTATTGTCTTTTAAATCCCTCAGACTACATTACCCAGTACACTTTTAGGCACCCAGGGTGCATTAACCCGCGCAAGGACTGCTGGGGTGGACTTTATAAGGGAGAGGGGGAGCCCAGTTCTTTCTCTTTGGACACCGCCCGCCCAGCAAGCTGAACTGCGGCTTGAGCTCCTGTGACTTTAGGCCAGAAGCCTGAGCCTTTTCTCCAAAGAGCCTTCCGAGCGCACCGAGGAACCTGGGGACGTCTCTCCTTTGTACTGCACCTTTGCCAGGAGGACCGAAGACCCGGATGTCGATGGATCGGTGTACTTAGACACCGCAGCGGAAGAAACGGACGCGGACTGATCTGGTTGGGTGAGAGAGCACCTGCTCAGACAGACACAGTATCTTTGTTACCTTGGTGGATTACAAATTCTATTCTTCAAGTGCACCACCGTTGCTAGCGAAGATTTCCCTACAGAACTTCCACTTAGTTAAGTCAGACCTGACTGGGTAGCGTAGACATTCCTGGGCGCCATATTGTCCACGAGGGGAAATAGCTGCAAAGGGGACTATTAGAGTTGCATAGCATTGTATATTTGTCTGCTTGTTTAACACTGTTTATTGCAGGGCTCTGCACATGACATGTACCCACCTGTTTTACTGCTTACCCACTAATCTAAGTAAACATACAAGGGTTTACCAGGGGAACGAGGCAGGGCTGCCCTCTCTCGCCGGCTTTGTTTGCCCTCGCTATCGAACCGGTGGCGGAGGCACTTCGCACCTCACCGCACATTAGGGGTCTCCGGCTCGGGTTGCTGGAGGAGAGGGTGGCCCTGTACGCCGATGACATGCTACTCTTCCTAAATGATGCCGGCCCGTCCTTGCAGGGAGCGCTAAATATTTTGGACACCTTTGCAGAGGTCACCGGTCTTAGGGTAAATTGGTCTAAATCCCTCCTGTTCCCAATTGATCCAGCGGCTAGGTCCACATCCCCTCCTGATAGCCCCCTCCTGTGGGTAGACTCCTTTACATACTTGGGGGTACATGTCTCTGGTTCAGCCTCAGATTATATATCCTTAAATCTAGCCCCGGTACTGTTGGAGTCCCAGGCGAAGCTCAAATCCTGGAGTAATCTGCCCCTGTCATTATGGGGGCGAGTTAATCTCATAAAAATGAAGATTATTCCCAAACTGACATATCTTTTCCGCCACTCCCCACAATGGGTGCCCAAGTCCTTTTTTAAAAAATTAAACTGCATCTTTTCTTCCTTCTTATGGGGCCCCTCTCCTCCCAGATATAGGTTGACTACTCTAATGAGGCCACGAACGCAGGGTGGCATGGCATTCCCGGACTGTCATAAGTATTACCTCTCCGCGCAGTTGGTGACTGCGGCGTGGTGGCTGCAGCCGGACAGAACGAACTCGTCGACTGTGCTGGAAGCAACAGTGGTCGGTTCGTGGGAAGCTCTTCAATTACTACTTTTTAGGGGCCCTCGTGCCCCGTATCCTCTGACCCCTTCTATGCTTACCACCCTGCGGGCATGGCGGACAGGATTAGCTATTGAGAAATGTAAACAGTCTGAAATCTCCCCCAATGCCCCTATCTGGCTGAACCCTAGTCTATCTCACATCTACAAGATCCCTGACCCTTACGCGTGGACAAAATACGGTATCAAACTTGTGTCTCACATAATATCTCAAAACTCCCTACTCCCCTTCTCGCACCTTTCCTTCCAATACAACTTACCCGACCATTTCCTATTTAGAAATCTGCAACTGTCCCACGCATTTACGGCGCAATTTCCACAATCTTCGTGCATTGTGGCCCAGTCGGAACTAGAGAGGACACTTAGATTTAGCTGTGAAGACAAACCCACCTCACATCTTTATTCGTACTTGATCTTTGTGTCTCTTCCACCTCTGGATAAACTCTGGAATAAATGGCAGACTGATATCCCCACATTAGATAGGGATGACTGGGACGACGTGTGGGACCTCCCCTTCAACTCCTTAGTTTCCATGCGAGACAGGTTAGTGCAGTACAAAATAGTTCATAGAGCTTATTTTACCCCACACAGACTGCATAGGATGGACCCGGCCCACTCCTCGGGGTGTTGGAGATGCGGCGCCTCACCAGGCGACTTCTCCCATATCTTCTGGCGGTGTTCAGGGGTCCAACAGTATTGGGAAATGGTGCTGGATCTAATTAACAGAGTTGCTTCAGTCGCTGTGCCTTTGGCAATGGAGGTGTGCCTTTTGGGGCTCATTGAGACCATTGTACCATCCTCTGCCAAACGCACGCTAATTTCCTTGCTGCTCTTTTATGCCCGAAAGAATATTGCTATGCAGTGGAAGAGGCCTACCCCCCCCCCACTTTGGCGCAATGGAAACACTTGGTAAACGGCAGCCTTCCTTTATACAAAGATACCTATGCCAATCGGGGCTGTCCACTGAAATATGACAAGGTCTGGCGCAATTGGTTAGATGAGCCCGAAACAGCCTAGGGAGTTGGGGGTGAACCAGATCATCGTGTCAAGGTTTTGCCTTGCTCTTCTACCTCCCTCTTCCTCCGATGACCTCTGATATGTGTTCATTGACTAGTGGGTCTTACCATATTGGGTGCCCTACTTGATCTATTTGGGCGGTGCTGCTGTACCCTTCCATGGCTGTGCATTGTATCGTTGGGTTCACATTGCAATTGTATTCTCATCTGTACATGTTCTTTTTTATGACTGTAGGTGCTTAAGCTGTATGTTTTGTACGTGTTAGAAAATTCAATAAAAACAATTTATAAAAAAAAACAAACATACAAGGGTTAAGTATATTGGTGTCTGTGTTCTTTACTTTACGGAAGGGATAGGTAAAGAAAGTTTTAAAATATCACTGTTTGTTCTTATCATAGGATTGTGCCACTGTGAGTACAGGCCTCACAATTCTATCATCCCTTACTAACTGTGCCAAGGGAGATTAGAGCCGATTGCCGGGGGTTAACAGCGGTGCACTACAGGGCCCAACAATCATACAGGCAGCCCTCTTAACTGGGGGTATCGCTACATATAATATATATATATATATATATATATATATATATATATATATAATGTGTAGGGATGAGCCGAACACCCCCCGGTTCGGTTCGCACCAGAACCTGCGAACGGACCGAAAGTTTGCCCGAACTTTAGAATCCTATTAAATACAATGAACGCGAACGTTCGAAATCTAAAGTGCTAATTATAACGGCTAATATGCATGTTATTGTCCTAAAAAAAGGTTTGGGGACCCGGGTCCTGCCCCAGGGGACATGTATCAATGCAAAAATAATTTTTAAAAACTAACGTTTTTTCGAGAGCAGTGATTTTAATGATGCATAAAGTGAAAAAAAAAAGTGAAATATTCCTTTAAATATCGTACCTGGGGGGTGTCTAAAGTATGCCTGTGAAGTGGCACGTGTTTCCCGTGTTTAGAACTGTCCCTGCACAAAATGAAATTTCTAAAGGAAAAAAAGCCATTTAAAACTGCTTGCGGCTTTAATGTAATGTCTGGTCCCGGCAATATGGATGAAAATCATTGAGAAAAATGGCATGGCTACCCCATCACCCCCCTACCCCAGCCCATTACCAGCCCCTTTGGGTCTTGTATGGATATTAAGGGTAACCCTGCACCCAAAATAAAAAAAGGCCCTATATACTCTGAACAGCAGTATATAGGCGGTGCAAACAAGACAGGGACTGTAGGTTTGTTCTTAAGTAGAATCTGTTTGTAATTTGGAACAGGTACATTTTTTTTAAGTGTAGCTCTAGCCAAAAAAATCTATTTAGCTTTTTGGAGAACATAGGGAAGGGTTATCACCCCTGTAACATTTGTTTTGCTGTCTGTGCACCTGTTCAGAACATTTCACCTCACTTTCCGTCCCAATGACAAATGTTTTTGGAACATTTGGGGTTTTTATTGAAACAAGGATTGGTGATAAAGCATAAGTAGAGAGGAGACACCTTTTTCCCATATTAAACACTTACAGGAGAGAATTTCCCTTCCTAGGGGTAGATTTCCTTTTACTTCCTGTTGTCTCCTTCCGTTTGCAAGTAGGAGTCGTTTGTAAGTTGGATGTTTGAAAGTAGGGGCCTGCCGTATATACTCTGCAGAAATTTGCCCCTTAGGTGTTGGTGTTGCCCCCAGTGTTGTAACTAACGCCGTTTAAATAAACTGCGTTAGATAACGTAGCCACTTTTTGGGGTAACGAGTAATCTAACTGATTACTCTTACCCTCGTGGCACCGCCGTTCCCATTACTTGGGCGGCGTTACCCCAATTACATCTACTCGCCGCAGCCGCCGCGAGTAGATGTAATGTAAGTCTAACTGCAAGCCGCCGTCTGCCTACCTGATCAGCGTGTCATGCAGACAGACGGCGGCCATTGCAGTCTTCAAAAGCCGCGCCTCCCGAGTCCTCGTCGCCTGTGATAGGCGGAACACTCAATTTCCCAGCAGGCAGTGTTCCGCCTATCACGGACATCCTCTCATCCCCGTCTGTGTTATGAGGATGAGAGGATGTTCGTGATAGACGGAACACTGCCTGCTGGGAAATTGAGTGTTCCGCCTATCACAAACGAGGAGGACTGGAGGAGGCGTGGCTTTTAAATAATAGAGTCTCGGGACGCCGCCGATCTGAGGTACCGTAACACACAGGCACAGTGAGGCACGGGCACAGTGAGGCACGGGGCACAGTGAGGCATGAGGCACATTGAGGCATGGGGCACATTGAGGCATGGGGCACGGGCATAGTGAGGCACGGGCACAGTGAGGCATTGGGCACAGTGAGGCTGCGGCATGGGCACAGTGAGGCATTGGGCACAGTGAAGCTGCGGCACGGGCACAGTGAAGCATGGGGCACAGTGAGGCTCGGGGACAGTGAGGCTCGGGGACAGTGAGGCACGGGCACAGTGAGGCACGGGCACAGTGAGGCATGGGCACAGTACCAATATTATTTGTTATCCCTCCTATTATTTTTGTAAACTGAAAAAATTACATATATATAAGCCTTCTACCGCCCCGCCCCCGTGTATATATAATATAACCAATATAGTTACTTTGCTGAGTAACTAGTTACTTTTCCTATGTAGTAACTGAGTTACTAACTCACTTACTTTTTGGGAGAAGTAACTTGTAACTGTAACTAATTACTTTTTTAGAGCAAGATGAACAACACTGGTTGCCACAACACTGTAAGCCCTCACAGTTACTCTTAGTGGGCGCTGGAACGCCCTGCTGTGAACTATTATATCAGGAATTGTAATTACATGCCATTGTTGAACAGTGGTAGGAAAAATTGGGCCTTTGGTGGTGGTGCTGGTGCCACAACACTGTAAGCCCTCAGTTACTCTTGGTGGGTGCATGAATGGGCCCTGCTGTGAAATATTAGATCAAGAATTGTAATTGCATGCCCCTGTTGAACAGGGGCTGAAAAATTGGGCCTTTGGTGGTTGCGGTGGTGCTGGTGCCACAAGACTGTAAGTCCTCACATTTACTCTTGGTGGGCGCAGGAATGGGCCTAGCTGTGAATTATTAGATCAAGAATTGTAATTGCATGCCCCTGTTAAACAGGGGCAGAAAAATTGTGCCTTAGCCACTGGTGGCGGTGCCCAGAACCAAAAATGTTCTTTCAAGCTATCAGCATGATTATTGAGGAGTAGGGATGAGCTTCGAGTTCGAGTTGAACTCATGTTCGACTCGAACATTGCCTGTTCGCCCGTTCGCCGAACAGCGAACAAATTGGGGTGTTCACGGCAAATTTGAAAAGTCTATGCGAGAAATCTAAAGTGCTAATTATAAAGGCTTATATGCAAGTTATTGTCCTAAAAAGTATTTGGGGACCCGGGTCCTGCCCCAGGGGACATGTATCAATGCAAAAAGAAGTTTTAAAAACGGCCGTTTTTTCGGGAGCAGTGATTTTAATAATGCTTAAAGTGAAACAATAAAAGTGAAATATTCCTTTAAATTTCGTACCTGGGGGGTGTGTATGATATGCATGTAAAGTGGCGCATGTTTCCCGTGCTTAGAACTGTCCCTGGACAAAGTGTCATTTTTGAAAGAAAAAAAGTCATTTAAAACTCACTCGCGGCTATTAATGAATTGTCGGCTTTTATCAATACATAGAAAAGTCATTGATAAAAAAAAAAAAAAAGCGTGGGGGTTCCCCCAAATTCAATTACCAGGCCCTTTAGGTCTGGAATGGATATTAAGGGGAACCCCGCCGCAAATTTAAAAAAAATGGCATGGGGTTCCCCCTAAATATCCATACCAGGCCCTTGAGATCTGGCATGGATCTTAAGGGGAACTCCACCCCAAATTTTTTTTTAAATGGCGTGGAGTCCCCCCAACCCTTGCCCGGTGGTTGTGGGGGTCTGCGGGCAGGGGGCTTATCGGAATCTGGAAGACCCCTTTAACAAAGGGGACCCCCAGATCCCGGCCCCCCCCTATGTGAATTGGTAAGGGGTACATTGTACCCCTACCATTTCACAAAGAAAGTGTCAAAAAATGTAAATAAAAACACACAAACACCTTGGAAAAGTCCTTTATTAAAAAAAAAAAAAAAACATTCCAGCGATGAAATCCAGTGTCCCGCGGCGATCCCGATGTCCAGCGCTGTCCGTCATTGGTTGTGCCTGTGCGGACCTGATGGGGAACTTCCTCTGCTGTGTTTTAAATGTACAGACCCGCCCCTTCTAAAGTTCCCCATCAGGTCCGCTCAGCGGACCAGATGCGGAACATGAGAAGGGGCTGGTCTATACATGTATTACACAGCGAACGAAGTTCCCCATCAGGTCCACCCCCTCGGTATGTCCGACCCCGCCTACGTCATTGGCCTGAGCGGGGAACTTCCTTCACTGTGTAATTTAAATTTACACAGTGAAGGAAGTTCCCCGCTCAGGCCAATGACGTAGGCGGGGTCCGACATACCGGGGGGTGGACCTGATGGGGAACTTCGTTCGCTGTGTAATACATGTATAGACCCGCCCCTTCTCTCGTTCCGCATCTGGTCCGCTGAGCGGACCTGATGGGGAACTTTAGAAGGGGCGGGTCTATACATTTAAAACACCGCAGAGGAAGTTCCCCAGCAGGTCCGCACAGGCACAACCAATGACGGACAGCGCTGGACATCGGGATCGCCGCGGGACACTGGATTTCATCGATAGAATGTTTTTATTTTTTTATAATTTTTTTATTTTTAAATAAAGGACTTTTCCAAGGTGTGTGTGTTTTTATTTACATTTTTTGACACTTTCTTCGTGAAATGGTAGGGGTACAATGTACCCCTTACCAATTCACATAGGGGGGGCCAGGATCTGGGGGTCCCCTTTGTTAAAGGGGTCTTCCAGATTCCGATAAGCCCCCCGCCCGCAGACCCCCACAACCACCGGGCAAGGGTTGTGGGGATGAGGCCCTTGTCCCCATCAACATGGGGACATCCTCCCCATGTTGAGGGCATGTGGCCTGGTACGGTTCAGGAGGGAGGGGGGCCGCTCTCTCGTCCCCCCCTCTTCCCCTGCGGCCAGCCAGGTTGCGTGCTCGGATAAGGGTCTGGTATGGATATTTAGGGGGAACCCCACGCCATTTTTTTTTAAATTTGCGGTGGGGTTCCCCTTAATATCCATTCCAGACGTAAAGGGCCTGGTAATTGAATTTGGGGGAACCCCCACGCTTTTTTTTTTTTTTTTTTATCAATGACTTTTCTATGTATTGATAAAAGCCGACAATTCATTATAGCCGCAAATGAATTTTAAATGACTTTTTTTCCTTCAAAAATGACACTGTGCAGGGACAGTTCTAAGCACGGGAAACATGCGCCACTTTACATGCATATCATACACACCCCCCAGGTACGAAATTTAAAGGAATATTTCACTTTTATTGTTTCATTTTAAGCATTATTAAAATCACTGCTCCTAAAAAAACTGCAGTTTTTAAAACTTTTTTTTGCATTGATACATGTCCCCTGGGGCAGGACCCAGGTCCCCAAACACTTTTTAGGACAATAACTTGCATATAAGCCTTTATAATTAGCACTTTAGATTTCTCGCATAGACTTTTCGAATTTGCCGCGAATACCCCAAATTGTTCGTTGTTCGGCGAACGGGCGAACAGGCAATGTTCGAGTCGAACATGAGTTTGACTCGAACTCGAAGCTCATCCCTACTGCTGGGCATGTGGATGGCTGGGAGCGAACTTCTTTCGGCGGTGCAGCAGCTGGGGCAGGGAAATTTGCCTGGTACAATCGGACGTCAGTGTACCGATAGCAGATTGCCCGCAAGTACTTGGCTGTGACACATCTAATTCTACACCTTCATTCCTTTCAGTGCAGATTTCAGAGAGGACTGAAGGTATAGTGGGGTTGGAGATCCCAGCTGATGAGGAGCAAGGAGAGGTCCGCCTTGTTCTTTGGTGTGGGTCTTTTAGGTGTGCTTTCCAACGGACTGCATGGCAGGTCGACATATGTCTGGTCAAGCACGTGGTGCCCAAGCGGCTGATGTTTTGGCCACGCGAGATACGCTTTAGACATATGTTGCAAATGGCAATGGTCCGATCTGCTTCACGTCTGAAAAAAGTCCCACACCAAAGAACTTTTTGAATAACGCGCAGAGACAGCAGCGCCCTGCACATACAGAGCTCTGCGGTGTGATGCAGTCTGTGTGCTGCCCTTAAGCTGGCCCCTGGAGGGCATCCTGCCTCATTGGAGATGTGCCTCCTCCTCCTCCTCCACCTCTCTCCTATCAGGCACCCACGTGGAGTCAGTGACCTCATCATCCCCTCCCTCCTCATCACTGGAGCCAATCTGGCAGAATGCTGCAGCTGGGGGAACATGACTGCCAGATAGCTGACCTTGTTGGGCACCCCCTCTTTCTGGGCTCACGTTACTACCCCCTCTCTGTGAGCTCACGTTACTGCCTTCCTCCAGCTGGGTTCCATCATCGGAGCCTTAAAAACGCTGGGCATCCTCTTGGAGCATGTACCCAACACTGTGGTCAAACAGTTCGGGGGAATCCCCAGGAGGACATGGTGGGGCTAGGGAAGGAGTGACTGATGCCATTGAGCCGAGGGAAGAGGCCACTTTGGCAGCTGCTTTGCCAGACAAAGTACCCTGAGCCTGGGTGAGAGAGGATGAGGAGGAGGAGGACGGCTTGGTCATCCACTCTACCAAGTCTTGGGCATGTTGCGGCTCAACATGGCAAGCTGCCGAAAAGAAGGACAAGCGTGTCCCACAGCCACGTGCTGATGAGGATGCACCGTGTCACGACCAGCAGCACTGTTGCCTCTAGACATAGAGCCTGCTTGCCCTCTTTTATTGCCTCGTGGCTGTCTGCCTCTCATTGTTTGCCTTCCAGACATACTAATGGCCTGCTGTGGTGTTAGTATGGGAAAAGCAGCAATTGTTTTCAGTTAGTTTTAGGTGAAAACTGTGCAGAGGACACAGTACACTGAAAATACTTGCAGCTCTCTGCTTGTGGTTTTATTATGAGAACACCACTATAATAGTCACTAACTGTATTCAGGTGAGCTTTAGGTGAATGCTATGCACTGACTGTCTGTAGCTTGCACAATCACCGGCCTGCCTGTCACAGTATAGAGAATAACTGTATTCAGGTGAGCTTTAGGTGAACGCTATGCAAAGCACACAGTAGTACACTAAGTAAAACACTGACTGTCTGCAGCTAGCACAATCGCCTGCCTGCCTGTCACAGTATAGAGACTAACAGGAACGGATCTAGCTAAACTCAATACAGTGTATAAATATATATACAGTACAACACCTAGGATGCATATATATCCTCTACACACTGTAACAGCAGCAAACTGACTCGCCTGCCTGCTCTATCTAACTCAATATAAATGACACTGTCTCTCTCTCTGTAACTCTCTTTCACAAACGCCAACTTCCAGGCGGCCTTATATAGTGTGAGATGTGTACCTACTCCTCTGAGCCATGATTGGCCAAAGCCACCCTGGCTTTGGCCAATTACGGTTCTCTGTACAGACGGCACTGTGATTGGCCAAGCATGCGGGTCATAGTGCATGCTTGGCCAATCATCAGCCAGCAATGCACTGCGATGCCGCAGTGAATTATGGGCCCGTGGCGTGAACGGCCCATAATGTTCGATCTTCTTCGAAAGATCGAACAACCGATGTTCGAGTCGAACATGGGTTCGACTCGAACACGAAGCTTACTATATATATATATATATATATATATATATATATAGTAAGATTGGGGGTTGTTGGCTCTTGTGGTGGATGCGTATTTCCAGTGATGCAAGCCAGTCAGCAACTCTGTTTAAGGGCATGGTAGCCCATTTTTATTTAAAAGCATGAAAGTTCACAAGCACATCTGTAGTATTCACAGGGGGGTTCCACCATTCCTGTATCTTTCATACTAACAGTAGCCTTGTAGCGTTACCTTCTAGCGATCCAGGCCTTTAGCCTAGGCCTGACGGTCTGTTCCTCAGACCCAGTGTCCAAGAGTTTCAGCTTTCTCCTAGCTTCTCCTGGTCAGCACCTTTGTTGCTGTATCACTAATGGTGTCTGCCTCCTGCAGACATGCACCGCCTTTGACTCCACTTCAGAGGATGAGAACCCACTTGACTCCCATGCACACAGACTTCCTCTCTATTGGGTAGAGCCCTGTTCCATAATCACCTCTGACTCCACTTCAGAGGATGAGAGCCCACTTGACTCTCATGCACACAGACTTCCTCTCTGTTGGGTGGAGCCCTGATCCATAATCACCTCTGAACTAAATAGCCCAAGACACAGCTGTTCCATCAGCGTGTCTTTCTTTACCAAATATGGCATAAACCAACCCTCTTGAAGGTCGCACAAAGTCGCACTCTCACATACCCTCCCCCCTTGTTTCGAACCGGAGGGAGGAACACATGATCCCGTCACCATAAACAGGACACCTCTGTGCCAGCCATTGGCTGTGTAGGCCCATTTATTTTTCGGGGTATGTGTCCACCAGCACTTCACCTTGGCGCCTTGATGCCAACTATCCGTAGCAGTAGTCCTAATCTGCCCAACCTTTTCTCTAAAGGGGCACTCCACCCACATCTTCTTCCGGGTGTACTTCCACCAGCCCTTCTTCCTGAACCATGGGCTCCCACTAATCTCTCTATCCCTTCTACCTTTTGGCCTCAGGACCCTTCTTTTTCCTCCCACAGACCTACTCTCCCGGGACTGTTGGGGACCCCCTTTCATGACAATCTGTCAGGGACTGGCCACTCTCACTACCTGACGCAACATTAACCATCAACATTTGTTTCTCAGGTTCACCAACCCCTGTGTGGTCACTCTTGGCCACCAAACCATCTGTGATTAATACCATATCCTCAACAGCAATGTTCCACAAGGGGTTATTCAACACAATATGGTCATTCGGACCTCTTGTCCTGTTTGCTAGGACAGTGTCTATGGAGGGACCATCTACAGGCAAGCAGTTACTCCCTATGGGACAGTCCCGTAGTTTCACATCGCCCCCTGTTGTCCAACACTCCAATAACAATTGTCCTACCAACGCACATGTTCCACCACATTTTCCCACACCAATCTCTTTAACCATTTCTGTGTCCACTGGTACCTCAACCAATAGCTCAGAGTTGTCTGACAGTGCTCCACAGTGCTTCTCATACATATTTCCGTTACAGTTGCCATTACTGTTATTTCCTGTCAAAGTGTCTCCGGGTACCTTAAACTGCACCTCTCTGCGCGTGATGGACTGAATTCCCACTACCGCCAAGTCCGTTCCGGGCCCTTCCTTTACATGAGGTGTAGCGGGTGAGACAGTACGCGCGCCCCGTACCAACCACTGCTCAGCCGCACCTCGGACCGCACTAGCAGGAATACACCCCATCACACCCGCATACGGAGAGACTTCCACTATGTCTAACATCTCTAATTTCTCAAACAATTCCCCTGAGCACCTTCCGCACATAACCGCCGCTGGAAGCACTCTCGGAGAACTGCGAGACAAATTTCCACAAAAGCAACCAACAGTGTAGCAACCAATTCTCATCAACATTGCTTAACAACGCATGTATCACCTGCGTCCACCGATTGGTATTATGCAGTACCATGTCGCCCTTCTGCTGTGGATACACGCAGGTGTATATTGGAAAGATTCTCACCAATTCCCACAACATCTCAGAAATTTTTAGACATGCCGTATCTAAACACATTACTCTAGGAACTTGACCTTTACCAACGATGTGGAGGGACTCATTTGCTAAGGCATGAGAGGCCGAGACACTTAAAGAGACCTCTACTTCAGAGGCAACTAACAAAATTTGCGGGTCCCGCTGAGCACTGCCAATCACATGTGTCACACTCATCCTCTCACTTTCAGCAACACTGAGCCCTTCCAAATCGCTATCCATTACCCCCTCAACCTGACGTTCAACATTACTCATCTCTTTTACTGTGGACAAAACCTCTGCCATGTATGCGCCCTTTTCAGATCCTTCCAACTGGAGAGGGTTAATTTCTGCAAAAGCCAACGCACCAGTGTCTACCGGCCCTGCAGCCTCTCCATTTAGCATAGCAGAAATTGTGTCCACCCCACTGTTACCCACTGAGCCTTCCTTGTTTAAATGCCCTTGTGGAAAAACATTTTTAAACACAATAGGCTGCAATAACATAACTTCACCACTTTGCTCGGGTGGCGCTTCACTAAACCCATGAGGACTGTCAGCAGTGACAGACCGTAGCAACTCATTATCACTACAAGTAATTTCAAACATTTGAGTTTTACCATTTTTCTCATCACCAAGGTCAAGTACGCTCTTATCTATCAGAGCGGCACCACAGTTGTCCCAGGCAACCTCTGGCTCCAACACACAGAGCTCCCTGGAGGTTTCTAAGGACACCTCTGCAGCCTTAGATACTGTTGCCAAGGGGAATCGCATCTCCTGCTTAGCGATCACCCCTACCTCATTAGGCATCACATTACCATAAGCACATGTGTCATCAGCATTCATAAACATAGCAGTTTTATAAACTCTATCAAATTGTCCTTTGTCAAAGCGCATGGCACCCTGCGTGCCACTCAGCACACCACCCTTCCTCTCCACAGGAATTATTTTTCCCACTAGGGCGTCTTCACAGTTGTCCTGGAAAACCACTTGCCTCATTACTGCAGGCTCCTTGGTGGTTTCCCTTGGCAACTGCACAGCACCTGTCACTAGGGAACATGGCATACCAACTGCTTTGGTCACCGCTAGCACATCCTTTCCAGCACTCCGCTGGATTACCTTAGCTGTACCCAGAGTCCATATGTCCCTTTCAATTTTTGACCTCGCTGCAAGCTGGGTTTTAACCTGTGTCTCCCCATTGCTCTGGGTAGCACACTGCAGCAAGTCCATTTTTACACCTTCCACGGATCTCCTCACTGAACATAATGCCACTTCACTCGGACCAGTCTCACAAATTGCCACAGTCTTACCATATCCTGCAGGTGGTGTAATAGCCTTCACTTGAGTGCGTTGTCTCACAGGTGTGGTGTCTCCACAGGCTGACTCCCCCATGTGGCCATGGAGCAACACTGCAGCCTTTCCGGATTTTCCAACATCGCCTGCAGGCAAAACAAATTTTCTGTTGTCAGGGGCAACAGCAAACCTACACACCTGGTCATGCCCCTTGCAGGATGCTGGATACGATACCCTCTTCTCTGGGCTTGTAGGCAAAGCATTAAGCCCAACAACACAATCAGCAGCTGTATTCCACAAGCTTGGACAAGAAAAGATCCCGTTGCCCAGCTGACCACATTCCAGGCATGGCACTTGGTGACTTTCTCCTGTTGCTAAGGGAGATGGCACTCTCCCACCATGCAGACTTTTACTGGTATCTCTATGAGGATGGTGGTATACCTCCTCTCTGTAGTTCCTCCTTTTTGAAAACATACTTTCTCCGGTTGCTATTGGAGACCACATTCACCCCGCTGGTCTCTTGCAGCGCTCTCTAGACTGGACTGCTCCCAGAAAATTATCGTAGTCATCTCGGTTACTATACATCCCACAGTACACCTCCTGGTACTCCTCGATCAGAAAAGGTTGCACCAACTCAACCCAGCGATTTCTGGGGCATCTTCTGTAGGAAGCAATCATCGCAAACTCATCCAAAAAGTCCTCAACACGTTCAGAAGGCAACATAGGCCGTATGAATTCAGCTGTATGGATTTCTGCTTTGTTGCCATGGGCAACCACACCCATCTGCTCACTCTTTACACTCAGAGCAGGCTTCTCATACCTTTGCTTTGGTGAAGCCTGGGACAAAGGGCATTTAGAAACTTCATGCCCCCACTCACTGCACCGCAAACAGCGCACTTGGTTCTTAACCCTTTGCACATTGATAGCTGGCCATCTTGCACCAGCGTTGCCAGGGGCAACAACATGTCCTTCCCTTTTAACTTGGTTCAGTGCAGCCAAGTGTCGCTTGCACCAATCCACTGCAGACTCAGACTCTGGCGAACTCTGCATACTTGCAGTCACCTGTGCACTCCTTGCACCAGTGTTGCTAGGACCAACACCCGCTTTGTCTCTCATTTCAGCAAACATTGCTTCCTTTTCACACAGGAAAATTTTAAAGTACTGTCTCCAAGACTTTGCAAACAGCACGCTTTCACGTGTAGACTTTACTCTCTGCTTAAGCTCACTTCCACAGGCACATCACCTGTATACAACACAGTCCATTAATTGAACTCCTGTGCAATGCAGTTTGCCTGGCTGCCACACACAGCTAGCAGCAGTTCACCGCAGAAAACTTTAACTTTTCCTTCAGATAGGCTGTTCATCACAGTATTGCTGTTAAACACACAGTTTCTTTTTACTCACTGTTTTTGGTATGCGAGGATCTGGAACTCTTCCAAAAACTGCCCGCATTCTCCACCACTTGTGAGATTGGGGGTTGTTAGCTCTTGTGGTGGATGCGTATTTCCAGTGATGCAAGCCAGTCAGCAACTCTGTTTAACCACTTCCCGACCGCGTCATGTACAAAAGACGTCCACAGCGCGGTCGAGTTATCCTGAGTGGACGTCCCAGGGACGTCCTCACAGAATCTTGCTCCCGCGCGCCCCCTGGGGCGCGCTCCAGGATATGTCCGTGACCGCCGGGTCCGGAAGACCCGGCGCATCAGAGATCACGGTAGATGGCCGCTAATCGTGGCCGTTTACCACGTGATCGCTCCGTCAAATGACGGAGCGATCACTTGTAAACAGACCGGCGTCATTTGATGACGCCGGTTCCTCCCTCCCCTCTCTGTACCGATCGGTACAGTGTGAGAGGAGAGGGGAGGGAGCGGATCATGTCCGCTCCCTCCCCCATGTCAGCTGTGGGCTGGATCTGTGACAATTGCAGTCACAGATCCAGCCATCCATCCATCCCTGCTCAGCCATCCCTGTGCAATACTCTGCCAATACTCTGCAATACACCCTGTGCAATACTCTGCAATACACCCTGTGCAATACTCTGCAATACACCCTGTGCAATACTCTGCAATACACCCTGTGCAATACTCTGCAATACACCCTGCCCAATACTCTGCAATACACCCTGCCCAATACTCTGCAATACACCCTGCCCAATACTCTGCAATACACCCTGCCCAATACTCTGCAATACACCCTGCCCAATACTCTGCAATACACCCTGCGCAATACTCTGCAATACACCCTGTGCAATACTCTGCAATACACCCTGTGCAATACTCTGCAATACACCCTGTGCAATACTCTGCAATACCCTGTGCAATACTCTGCAATACCCTGTGCAATACTCTGCAATACCCTGTGCAATACCCTGCCCATACTGTGCAATACCCTGCCCATACCCTGCCATACTCCGCAATACTCCACAATACACGGCAATACTCCACAATACCCAGCAATACTCCACAATACCCAGCAATACTCCACAATACCCAGCAATACTCCACAATACCCAGCAATACTCCACAATACCCAGCAATACTCCACAATACCCGGCAATACTCCACAATACCCGGCAATACTCCACAATACCCGGCAATACTCCACAATACCCGGCAATACTCCACAATACCCTGCAATACTCCACAATACCCTGCAATACTCCACAATACCCTGCAATACTCCGCAAAACCCTGCAATACCCCGCAATACTCGGCAATACTCGGCAATACCCGGCAATACTCCTCAATACCCGGCAATACTCATCAATACCCGGCAATACTCCTCAATACCCGGCAATACTCCTCAATACCCGGCAATACTCTGCAATAACCACTTCCCGCCCGCCGGCCGTCTTATGACGTCCTTGACTTTGTACGGGGATATCTGAATGATGGGAGCAGCTACAGGCATCATTCAGATATTCGCTTTTTCAGCTGGCGATTCCCTGCACCATAAGAATGATCATAGCGGCTGTTCCACCGCTTGATCGCTCTTACGGAAGGTGAGAGGGGATGCCCCCCCTCCCGCTGCCCTCCGGTGCTTCTACCGACTCACCGCTACGATCAAAGCCAAGATTGTTTTTTTTTTGTTTTTTTTTCAGGCTTCCCAGCCTAGAGGTGGGATGTGGGGTCTTATTGACCCCATATCTCTCTGTAAAGAGGACCTGTCATGCCATATTTCTATTACAAGGGATGTTTACATTCCTTGTAATAGGAATAAAAGTGATCAAAAAAAAATTTGGGGCGGAAAAACATGTCAAACTAAAATAAATAAAGTAAAATGAACAAGAAAATATATATATTTTTTTTAAAGCGCCCCTGCCCCCGCGAGCTCGCATGCAGAAGTGAACGCATACGTAAGCCCCGCCCACATATGAAAACGGTGTTCAAACCACACATGTGAGGTATCGTTGCGAACGTTAGAGCGAGAGCAATAATTTTGGCCCTAGACCTCTTCTGTAACTCAAAACATATAACCAGTAAAAATATTTAAAGCGTTGTCTATGGGGATTTTTAAGTAGCGAAGTTTGGCGCCATTCCACGAGCGTGTGCAATTTTGAAGGGTGACATGTTAGGTATCTATTTACTCGGCGTAACTTCATCTTTCACATTATGCAAAAACATTGGGCTAACTTTACTGTTTTTTTTTCTTTTAGGCACAAAACAGTTTTTTTCCGTAAAAAAACGCGTTAGAAAAATTTCTGCGCAAATACCGTGCAAGATAAAAAGTTGCAATGACCACCATTATATTCTTTAAGGTCTTTGCTAAAAAAACATATATAATGTTTTGGGGTTCTATGTAATTTTATAGCAAATAAATTATGATTTTTACATGTAGGAGAGAAATGTCAGAATTGGCCTGGGTTCTCCAGAACGCCTGAAGGTGCTCCCTGCATGTTGGGCCTCTGTATGTGGCCACGCTGTGTAAAAGTCTCACACATGTGGTATCGCCATACTCGGGAGGAATAGCAGAATGTGTTTTGGGGTGTAATTTGTGGTATGCATATGCTGTGTGTGAGAAATAACCTGCTAATATGACAATTTTGTGGAAAAAAAAAAAAAAAGAAAAAAAAATCTTGATTTTTGCAAAGAATTGTGGGAAAAAATGACAACTTCAAAAAACTCACAATGACTCTTTCTAAATACCTTGGAATGTCTTCTTTCCAAAAAGGGGTCATTTGGGGGGTATTTGTACTTTTCTGGCATGTTAGGGTCTCAAGAAATGAGATGGGCCGTCAGTACTTCAGGTGTGATCAATTTTCAGATATTGGCACCATAGCTTGTGGACTCTATAACTTTCACAAAGACCAAAAAATATCCACCAATTTGTACTTATTTTTACCAAAGATATGTAGCAGTATAAATTTTGGCCAAAATGTATGAAGAAAAAATACTAATTTGCAAAATTTTATAACGGAAACAAAGAAAAATTCATTTTTTTACAAAATTTTCAGTCTTTTTTCTCTTATAGCGCAAAAAATAAAAAACCCAACGGTGATTAAATACCACCAAAAGAAAGCTCTATTTGTGTGAAAAAAAGGACAAAAATTTCATATGGGTACAGTGTTGTATGACTGAGTAATTGTCATTCAAAATGTGAGAGCACCGAAAGCTGAAAATTCGTCTGGTTAGGAAGGGGGTTTAAGTGCCCAGTTGTCAAGTGGTTAAGGGCATGGTAGCCCATTTTTATTTAAAAGCACTAAAAAGTTCACAAACACATCTGTAGTATTCACAGGGGGGTTCCACCATTCCTGTATCTTTCATACTAACAGCCTCGTAGCTTTACCTTCTAGCGATCCAGGCCTTTAGCCTAGGCCTGATGGTCTGTTCCTCAGACCCAAACAGTGTCCAAGAGTTTCAGCTTTCTCCTAGCTTCTCCTGGTCAGCACCTTTGTTGCTGTATCACTAATGGTGTCTGCCTCCTGCAGACATGCACCGCCTTTGACTCCACTTCAGAGGATGAGAACCCACTTGACTCCCATGCACACAAACTTCCTCTCTATTGGGTAGAGCCCTGTTCCATAATCACCTCTGATTCCACTTCAGAGGATGAGAGCCCACTTGACTCCCATGCACACAAACTTCCTCTCTATTGGGTAGAGCCCTGTTCCATAATCACCTCTGATTCCACTTCAGAGGATGAGAGCCCACTTGACTCTTATGCACACAGACTTCCTCTCTGTTGGGTGGAGCCCTGATCCATAATCACCTCTGAACTAAATAGCCCAAGACACAGCTGTTCCATCAGCGTGTCTTTCTTTACCAAATCTGGCATAAACCAACCCTCTTGAAGGTCGCACCCTCAAAAAAAAAATTAGATATATATATACATATATATATATATAAAACCATTTTCCGAAATTCGAATTTCGTATAGAATGAATTTGAATAGAAAAGAATAGACTAGAAAAACAATAGAACAGAATAGAATAAAATATAATATATACTATATTTTATTCTATTCTGTTCTATTGTTTTTCTAGTCTATTCTTTTCTATTCTAATCTTTTCTATTCAAATTAAAATTCATTGCATACGAAATTCGAATTACGGAAGATGTTTATATATATATATATATATATATATATATATATATATAATTTTTTTCTATTCTGTTCTATTGTTTTTCTATTATTTTCAATTCTTTTCTAATCTTTTCTATATGAAATTTTGGAAGATGTTAGAAAAAAAATATATTATATATATATATATATATATATATATATATATATATATATATATATATATATATATATATATCTATATATATCATCTTCCAAAATTCATATTTCGTATAGAATGAATTTGAATACAAAAGATTAGAATAGAAAATAGAAAAGAATAAACTATCAAAACATATATATTATATTTTATTCTGTTCTATTGTTTTTCTATTCTATCATTCTCTTTTCTATTCTAATCTTTTCTATTCTAATTCAAAATCATTCTATACAAAATTAGAATTTTGGAAAATGGTTATATATGGGCTAGGGTAACCCTAACCCTAATATATACAATATAGATATATATATATATATATATATATATATATATATATATATATATATATAACCATTTTCCGAAATTTGAATTTCGTATGGAATGAATTTGAATAGAAAAGATTAGAATAGAGAAGAATAGACTAGAAAAACAATAGAACAGAGTAGAATAACATATTATATTTTATTCTATTCTGTTCTATTGTTTTTCTAGTCTATTCTTTTTCTAGTCTATTCTTTTCTACTCCATTCTATTTTTGAATTTGAATTCATTTTATACAAAATTGAATTCGATAGTTTTTTTTCGAATTCGGTAGAATTTTTTCGTATTCGAATACGAAACTAAACGAATCCCGAAAACAAAATGTAACGAATGCAACGAATGCAACTTAACTAATTTAGTTAAATAACGAATCGAAACAAAACAATTTTATTCATCCTGCACATGTCTACTGAATACCATCAGAAGTTCACTGATGGCCTGGAAGTCTGGGTTATTGAACAGATCCCTAATACTTTTTCAGAAGCAGAGAGATTCCAAAAATTGTGTGAAAGAGAAACATATTGGATTTATTCTTTGGATACTCTCAATAGTGGAGGTATCAACGAGGATCTTGGAATATCCACTGTGACAGCAGGAAGGTAAAGTCACCTGGTTGCATCCAGGGGGGTAGGTATATTTCTCCCAGATTCAGGCTTTATGCCGACTTATACAACTAGGGAGAGAGTTGATGAAGCCCAGCTGAGGCTAGTGGGCTCATGGATGATTCATACCTCTAGGGAGAGTGCTGGGCGTCGTGCAGGCAGGGAGTTGATGAGACCAGCTGAAGCTTGTCAGCTCGTTTAAGGCCTCTATAAAAACTCCCAGCTTCATTAGGTGTTTGCTCATGCCTGGACCCAGACCTGTGTGGACTGTCTAGGGAGAGTGAACCCCTGTGCGGTGAGACAAAGCCTGTGTGGCTATTTGTTTGGACATTTACTAAACCAGGGACTTAGGGACTAGGACAGCACCAGGCTGATCCCAGTTGTTAGTTAGGGAAACCTGCATGTTTAGTCAGAGGTCAAGCTGACCAGGATTTATTTTGTTTATGTTTCTTTTTGCTTTGCTGTGTTTTTGTCACTGTAAATAGAGAAATAAACCGCACCTTTTGATCTTGAAAACCACAACCTCCGTCTGCTGGGCCTGTTTTTGTGTGGGGAGCCCATCCAGGGGGTCACACACACCCGCTACCGAGCTAACCCCCTCACACCACCATATTGTAAATCTTTCTAATTATGTTTCTTCCCCCTCCCCCCCTCCTCTTTTTCCCACCCTTTCTTAAAAATACTCCCCCCCACTTCTCCCCCCTCCAGGTGATGTTCTATGTGTCTGTCAGACACCTGCACATATTTGTCTGGGGTGGTTGGGTAATTTTTTGATACAGTAAGTATTTTCCCAACATATATACCATACCCCCATATTTCATATACTGTATTTATCGGCGTATAACACACTTTTTTCCTCTTAAAATCAGGGGGAAATCGTGGCTGCGTGTTATACGCCGATCCCCGTCGATCTCTGCTGATTGTGAGCGGAGCGAAGCGATCGCCGCAGAAATACACATAGCCGAGTGTACTCGGCTCCACTCAGTCATGCCCAGTCCCGCCATTGGGCCTGTGTTATGTCCATCATAGGGCGGGACTGGGTGTGACTGAGCAGAGCTGAGAAGAGCAGAGCAGAGTACACTCGGCTATGTGTATCTCGGCTCCGCCCATTCCCTGCGATCTCGGCGGCATTTGCTCCGCTCCATCCAGTCTCGGCGGCGATCTCGGCGGCGCCAATTTTAAATTCATCCAAGGCTGCAATGGACACTGGGGGCAAGGCTGCACTGGGGCAAGGCTGCAATGGACACTGGGGGCAAGGCTGCAATGGACACTGGGGGCAAGGCTGCACTGACAAGGCTGCAAATGACACTGATAAGGCTGCATTGATGGACATTTAAATGTAAGCTTTTTTTTTTCCCCCTTAAACTTCCCTCCTAAAAGTTTTTTTCCTTAAAATTCCCTCTTAAACTTGGGGTGCGTGTTATACGCCGGCGCATGTTATACGCCGATAAATACGGTAATAAAAAATACCCCTCTTATTTGCCCTTTCATTTTCCCTTCCCTCTCCCCCAACCATCCCCCTCTTTTCCCCTTTCCACTAACCCTCCCCATCAAACCTTTCCCTTCCCCCGTTACCCCTCCTTTTTTTCCCCCTCCCTCCCCCTTCTTTTCTTATCTTCCTCCTCCCCCCTCTCTTTTCTTCTCTTGCCTCCCTTTTTATCCCTTCCCATCCTTATACATTCATAGATGTCCTTAAGCGCCCATATAGCATGTGCATACATAATTGCTCTCCCCTCATCCAAAATTCTCCTCTTACAAATCGATACCCATCTAAATGGATCTTATTGTAAGTAGTATCCCTTATATGTATATGAGAAAAGAAAAAAGGGGGTCCCCCTGGGTGGACTTTTAAGGCACTGATAGTATTAATTCCAAATATACGGGATATTGAAGTTAAAAATCGTTTTTATTCACAATTATACATATTTATAAAAAAAATGAATTAAATTAAAATATACAGTTCCAAAGATTGTCACCATATAGGTAAATACATGAAAACCTTCTTTACACCCGACGCGTTTCGGGGTAACCTTCTTCAGGGGTGTGTAGAGAAGGACAATTAGTTCATCTAAGCATAAGAATACATAAAGTGAA
Source organism: Rana muscosa (assembly GCA_029206835.1). Classification (NCBI taxonomy): domain Eukaryota; kingdom Metazoa; phylum Chordata; class Amphibia; order Anura; family Ranidae; genus Rana; species Rana muscosa. The sequence goes on along the minus strand of CM055128.1, from coordinate 164,503,234 downwards.
TTACATGCATTTAAAACATTATTGTCAAATATATACAAAAAGTTTTCTATATATATATATATATATATACACACACACACACACACACACACACACACACACACACATGTAATCATTCACTTACGTATTATAAATGTAGTAGAAGAATGATGAATATTTAATTGGATGCGATTTTTTAAAAGCATTGAAAATATAAACAGCACACTGGGTTCTGTCAATGGGGTTGCCAGTCAAAAAAGAAGTGGGTATCAGAATATACAATTCCTGACACAGCATGACAGCATATACGTATGGGAAGGCTCCGCCTCCCTGCCCAATTCAGGACCGGTTATATTATAAAAGTAGGTCTCCTCCCTTCCTGCAGTATTCTCTTTTTTTTTCCTCACTGCTACAGCCGGTTATGCTACTGCTAAAAAGCAGAATTTTTATTTTTCCCTCACCTTGCCAGACGCTTCTGGCCAAGCCGCACAGGTTCAAGCCTCTCCTGTGACGAAGCTCCCCGCTGTAAAGGCAGACATGAACGCCTATATGTGGCAGACCCCACCCCCCCTGTCAAGATCCAGGAAGATATGGGGGTGAGGGCATCTGGTCTCTAGGGAGTGCTCCTTTATCATGAAGGGTTGTGGTTGTGTCTGCAATACTGCTAATGATGATAGCAGGTGTGCTGTGCTGGGCTGAAGCCTTCCTACTAACTGAACAAGCCTGGCCCTACAGTCTGGACTTATTTTCTGCAGGTATGCTGTTGGTTTGCATTTCTGAAAAGCATATATCACACATGTGAATCTAACTGGCTATCCATAGTGCCACTTTGTTTACTAATGTTTCACAGATTGGAGTCTGTGTCTGCAGTTTTGCTAATGCTTGAACTGATAACAGGTGATATTGAGCCCTTTCCTTTTAATGCAGGGCCTGGCCCTGCAGGCTGGGCTCACTGTGTATTGATGCTTGGTTGTGGTATGATCCTTGGTGGTACATGTGTCTAAGGTAGGTTTAACCTGCTAGTGCTAATTGTCAGATGACTATTAACTTGCGCTGCTTGTCTATGATTACATTAACTCTACAGTGTGAATGACTGTGATGTGTTTATTTCTATGCATTTACATGCTGACCTTGGTTCTAAAATAAAAGTCAGGATCTGTTTAGTCACATTCCTTAGTACTTACCTGTTAGCAATATGTAATTGCTTGTATTATTTGGGGTACCCCACAGAAAGATATGTGGTTTGTAGTGGTTACTACTTATGGCAAATACCCCAGGCATGGCTCCAGGCTTCAGCTCATCTGTGAACCAGTAGCAATCAGCCTTCCTAGAGACCAGCAACTTTAACTAAGGTGAGGGCAGGTAGGTATATGGTATATCCTAAAAGAGTGCACATTATGGGCATAATGAGCGTAAATCTCTCCAGCCCTCAACACCAACACCAGTCAACCTACTTCTGCAACAGGGGACAGCTCCTCTTCAGCCCTGAAAGAACCACTATGTAGTTAAATGCCAGTGGAGGCAGATCAAGAAGTCTCTACAGTAATCATAGTGGTCTGGTGGTAACTGGTGTGTCGGCCAAAATGCAAAACAAGGTTGCAGGCCAAAAACAGTGACAAATGGGCAGAGACCTGAAAAGGCCTACAGTCACTAATGGTTCCATACCAAGCCTAATAAAACAATTGTGTTTGTTTAAAGGCAACATCTACCTCAGAGCTTGCTTCTGGGAAATTGCTATGACAAGTTGGCATATCAGAAGCAAAAGGTGGATACTTTAACCTCATCCAAACTGACTGTGTGGAGCTCAGGGACTAAGCTATTCAAACAAAGGCATTTAAAGGGTACCTCTGCCTCAAAAGCAGCCGGCCAAACAGGCTGCATCAGATTAACCAAGGGTGCCATTCTTGCAACAGAAGAGGCAATATCCTTTGCAGAGACCCTGGGACAGCAAATAGATCCAGAGATGGAGAAGGTTCATACTATTGTTAAGTAGTGTTTTGTGTCCTGCGATTGTGCTCACTTCGGTAGCCAGACTGTCAGGACCCCAGACCAGATGAAAGCAGAACTCTGCTCAGTGATAAACTCTATGATGGCGGATCCTAGATTGAAAATGGAGTAGCCAATGATGCAGTTCAGACACTGCGAATACAAAACTATATGCGGTTTCTCCAGTAATCATTGTGGTCAGTGAACCCTTATGTCCCATCCCACAAGTAAACACATGCCGCTTTAAGTCAGAGTGGTGACTGTTCAAGTCGGATCTGGTGATATTTAGAAGGAGGATTAATTCCTGATGGTAGTCACCAATGACCAGAGGATGGCCAAAAGGCAAAGTTACAAAGAGTGAATGACAGGTTAGACCTGGGAGAACTATAGCAGAGAATAAAGAATCAAGAATTATCTTTATTTGCCTAAACCCAAGCCGCCCAATAGGGTCAGCTGACAGTTTTATATGTAAATTTGAGCTTAGGATCCGTGGGTCCTGTGCATTAAGGAAGCCAATGGAATTGTTTTCATTTCTCTACCAATTCATTGCATTCCCTTCATGATGCATCAGAGCACAAGGGTTGTGATTACATGGTCGTTAGTCAAAAGTAAGACTTGAATAACAGGCGGAAGGTTAAGGATCCAAAAAATTGCACAGGCCATCGTTGCAATTAATCTCTCCAGCCGTCAGTAAGGCTTGACCTCCACAAATCATACCACATGATTTCCAAGGAGTATCGTTCATAGCGGTGCGACCCCCCAAGTCACTGCAACGGTAAAGTAGTCCCTACACTACTTTAATCCCACTGTGATCTAACTTGGGGCCATAGACATCAAGAATACACAGGCATTTATTCAAGACACATAGAAATCGCAGTAAATCGCATGATTTTAGGTCGCAATAGTGGAAACCTAGGCTAAGACTGTCGATGGTCTTTAGACCTAGCAAGTTGTATATTTGCATGGTTGCATAGGGGGTGAGGTTGAGGATGGACACAGGTCCATCAAGTCCAACCTATGTGTGATTATATGTTGATATTACCTTATATATCCTGTATGTTGTGGTCATCCACAAGTGTGGGTGTGTGTGTATACTGTATACACACTTCAAAATACCCATGTTGCAGCAAGTACCTTCGCTTGGCAATTCGAGTTCACTACGAGTTCATCTGGCAGACTGTGACCTTTCCACAAACTCCGGACATTTCCTGAGATATTGGGTCCAGTAAGGGCCGACTTGCGGGACCAAGGACTTCTGGTGAGCCTTGTCTGGACAACAGACTGGTGCAATGACTTCCAGATTCTGGGAAGAGTCCCAGTACAGACTCGGATCGAGTTGGGAGGAACCATCATCGAGAGACCATCATCGAGAGACCAACTAGTCTCATCACAACAATGACCTACCGAGAAGCAATTCTGAATCTCTGAAAATAAATACAATAAAGTTACACTCAGAGAGAGCAACAGTATAAGTATCTCACTTGAACAAATGGCTCTTTCCCATTGGTTGCATCCCACGGTCGCAAGAGCAATAAAGTAGCCGGTAGTAATCCATGAGGTCCGAGGTGCCCAAGGGAAGGTTTACAACTGTGTTAACTGGTTTTGTAGTAAGGAAAGACTTACTTCCTGCACTAGAAACAGTAACTCCACAGAGGAGAAAAGTCCCCTCTTTGGGAGTTAGCTAAACAAACGAATCTTTCAGCGTATCAGCTATTAGGCATACCAATCATCCCAAGTGGTTACTCGTCGGGTATTCATGCCGACGGAGGACAAGGTGTCCAAAAGTCCGAGTTATAGCGGTCGCAGACTGGAGTCTTTCCGAAACGCAACAAATAAGCCTCAACTATGCTGAAAAGACTCAGCAAAATGGGGAAGTCCTATCTTCGCTGTCAAGAAGGAATGCAAAACTAGTCAACTTCTGTCAGATGTATCTCCCAGCACGTTAAGTAGGGTTTTCTAGAACTTACGGCCAGATGGCGTAAGATACAAAAGCCGTCGGATGACAAGGGACGGTCTCCAAAACAAAAAGCTGGTCAATAGATCGGCAACAAATAAGGCTATCAAGATATTGGTCTGACTGTAACCTGGGTGGCTTCCCAGAGGTGGAAGCAGAGAAACTAATGACAGCCAACTGGGTCGGCAAATTAGCCAATATGTATATTCAACAAACCTAATACTCTCCAGGATCCTTATCCGGATTCGCAGTCATTCGGTGGTGATAACAATAATTGCCCTGTGGCTTGCAGGCCATAATATCCGCGGGTACAGTCTCAGATCCGAGAACCTCCTCCTATTCTCCTTCCTGAGATCCAACACCTCATACAGCGTAGCCAACGGTATCTTCCAAATTTCATACAAGTTATATCTAGAGGCTGGAGAGAGACCAAGAAGTAGAGGTCTCACCGTTTAGTGTTTGAAATCCTATGGAGGTCAGAGCGCCTACTCCAAACTTCAAGTACATTAGATACGAGAAATACCTACAGAATTAAAAGGATGGAATTCTTTACTCCTTACTGTAAGGATTGCATTGTATACAAGTAAGCCTAGATACGGCATTAAAGGATGCATGAAACTCAGTCGTGTCCTCACTCTATGGGATCCAGTAACGGTGGGATCCAGTAACGGTTGCATATCTTAGCAACCAATTCCGAAAGACCTGGGCAAGTTATTCTTTTCCCCATTTAGTCTTCCAAATAGTGTGAGACACATTATCTCACTCTCCATTTAGAGGGATAGGACATCCTAAATATGGCCAGTAACATGGAATAAGTATTCCTTTTGGCGAATAGGTCTAGAAAGATCTCAGACATCCAAGTGTCAAGCTTTAAACTACCTAAGTCTCTTCCTAAACACTATACAAAGGTTGGTATCTTTGCAATCTGGGATAGAACATCAGCCTTCTGGCATAGCCAAACTAAAGTGTTTGAAGTACCACGAACATTGAAAATAGTCAAGGTTTAAAAGAGACATAGAATTGGCCCTTCTTCTAGGAGAAAAACGATAGACTCATCAGGCCTAACGGCATCGGAAAAAGACAATCACTGTCTAACGAAGACAATCGCAGTGGTGTGGATCAAGTTAGTCAAAGCTTAGAGGACTAGGAAAAACCCATCAGATGAGGGCAGAGACCGCTCTTCCAGTCTGATTGCGCATGCAGTGACGGAACTCCAAAATAGTTCCTCCAGAGTTAATATGTAAACTACGACCTGGTCTACATTCAACACGTTTGGGGGTCCATTCTTGTGGACCCAGCAGTCTTAACTACAATACATCTCAGTCGTTAGTGGGGATAGAGCTAATCCACTTAAACACTTGAGCAGTACCCACCCTTGTTGTCTGGTGATTTGGTACATCCCATACGTATATGCTGTCATGCTGTCATGCTGTGTCAGGAAAAGGGAACATTTTATACTTACCTGACGGTAATTTTCCTTTCCTGATGCAAGCATGACAGCATATAGGTCCCCTCCCCAAAAAAAAAAAAAAAAAAATATCACGAAAATATAATAAAGGCCTTCGCAGTGATACTAAGTTACGAGAATACTGCAGGAAGGGAGGAGACCTACTTTTATAATATAACCGGTCCTGAATTGGGCAGGGAGGCGGAGCCTTCCCATACGTATATGCTGTCATGCTTGCATCAGGAAAGGAAAATTACTGTCAGGTAAGTATAAAATTTTCCCTTTTAATGCAGGTTTGAGAAGGACATTAAGGCCTCATGCCCACGGACGTTTTTACAGCCGCGTTTTTGAGCGTTTTTTACAGCTTAAAAACGCCTGTCCATGTTATTGTATAAATTTTCCGACCGTATTTTTTAACGCTTCGCGTTTTTTTATGCCTAACGCCGATGTCAAGGAACGCACTGGTCCTGGTTTTTTTTTACAGCTTAAAAACGCCTATGCTATTTGCAGCTCAAAAACACCTAGGTGGGCATGAAGCTATAGACTAACATGGAGAGGCGTTTTTAAGCTGTAAAAAAAGGCTCAAAAAAGCGGCTGTAAAAACGTCCGAGGGCATGAGGCCTTATAAGGAACAGGCGTTCATCCCGTTAGGGATAAATTATTCCAAAGATCGAGAAGCCAGTGGATCAACCAGAAGAGATATACTGGGACTGGGGTAGAGGTCCCTAAGAATATAAAATAATAAATACAAATAATGGATTGTACCCCGATGGGGCTAAATGATATATAGAAAAAATAGAGATTTACTACAATAACAGTTTATATGTTTAAAAAATTAATAAAGGATAATGAAAGATTAGATATGTACCTGAGTATATGAGATCCGTAAAAGACCTAATAATGTCCGCTGTCAAACAGTACACTGTATTACTACAGGAATAGAAGATATGACATTACTATTGGGATTAATCTAGCCTTAATTTTAACCTCTGATTTTTTTTAATAAGTATTTATAGAATTATTTAAATTAATATTATAAAGAAAATAAAAAATAAAAAAAGTGGGGGGGGGGGGCTAGATCAAATATATACACTATATCATTATCCTATTAAAATTATGCTGATTTACTCAGTCCAGTTTATCTTAAAAGTTACAGGATATGTCTGTATATTCATAATAAGTCAAATAACATCATTTGATTGATTTATGTTAGAAAACAAAAAACCATATCAATATAATGATATCTTTGTTGTTTGATATGTGTTCATATAGACAATAACATAAACAAATACGTTTTGTCGTAGAAATATGGGTTGTTTGCAGAGCACACAGCCTATATTTCCTGTGCTCTATAAGCACACACTTTAGATTCATCTTTTTGCAATAATGCTATCTTTGAGTTTGCTAAGATCCACTCACCGTTCATTCCATCATTCATCCAAGAAGCAAGGCTCACATAGATCTTATCGTCAGGCCATCCCAGTATAGACTGCCTAGCCGACGCCTAATCATAGGCTTTTATTAAACTCAAAAGATCTCACACAGGAGGTGATTGGCTGCAGCAACCAATCCCCTCCCCCATGGGCGGGGACCTCACAGGATGTCCCTTTCTCACAGGAAAATGGCAATACCTGGACATTCCTTCCAACAGGAGATGTCATACATGAATACAACAACGTAGGATGGCTAAAGTTACCGTTGATAGGAATTCTTATTCTGCGCTATTCCATAGAATAACGCATATTAAGATTATACTGTTATTGAATGCGGGAAGGAGGCTATCTGCAGACGCACGCTACGAATTCCAACCAATGTTGATCAGACACAGCAGAGACAAGAGCGCGCATCCGCCTATAACCAATGATGTCATTGCAGAGCGAGCATATCCCCTCCTTAACGATCGTCCATGCTAATGCACAGAGGGCCCCCGTTGGTGGACATATCCGCACCCTGCAAACATCACACTCCAACCTCAAGACGTTTTCCCCTATCAGACGGGATTCAACCAGCCTCAGACTACCCCAATCAGCTCTTTTAGAGCGGGTTGCGGAAGTACTAACACTGGGTGACACTATGACAATACATATTAAATACATCTCCATAAAAATCTCCACAACAGTCCTCCCTTTTTTTGTCATATGCACCCCATGTGTCCCTCGATGAGAGTTGATCTGCTTCTTACACCTGTAAATGAATCAGTCCTTAGTCCATAAAAAGGAAAACACGGCTTGAAATGTAGACTCTACTCTTCAGGGGCATGACTTATAAAGGAGGACACGACATGGTGAGCTGTAGTAATCGCCGATCCGTCTGTGATCCTCTGTGTCTTGTATGTGGGTCCGGCTTCGGGGCGTCTCATCAAGGAAACTCTGGTCACGCGTCAAATCAGGCAACAGGAGCACCTCGTCACGACATAGAAAGAGTAGAAATAAAACGACATGAGTATATATATTCCCACTTCCTTTAACCACGATCCGCTGTAAAATAAAAATTAGATCCCCAAAGATTCCCAGACCCTTAAAATAGACTCCCAACCTTCACTTAGCTACAGCTCTGGCTTCAACAATTACATGAAGAACCCTATCCTTAACGGATGAGAATTGTTCAATCGTATCCCAAGCCCGAGCCCCCCCCCCCTCATGCAGGACCCCATGCCCAGACCTGGTCGGGGTTGGTGAACAAATCCCTTCTAGCTGTCCCCGCCATTCTTAATTTCCTGCGCCATCAGATCCTCGCGATCGGCCATGAGATAAGATGCTGGGACAGCTTCACCATCACGCATGAACCTCTTTGCTTTGGGGGAATTACCTTTTATAAGCTGCAGATCCGCATAAACACCAAACTTAAGTTCAAACACACTTGTGGGCTGCCTAGATACCCAAACCGACAAGAGGCAGAGCCATTAAAACTAACCAATTTTACCCTCTAAAAATGCATCGTTAGATTCCATTGACAAGTGTCTGTCTGGAGTCTTCACTAGTTTGTCAAAACTCCTCATACCCATAATAACATCATAAATGGCATGTATCACTGTCATCGCTGGGGACTAAAAGTCGGTGAAGACTCAGAACAGACCATCGGTCCTGTTCGCTTTCTGAGCTAGTCTGGACATACACTTTACATAATAACTTGGGATGCTTTTCATCGTTACCCTTGCTAAAATTTACTAAACAACAAAAATATAAATAAACAAAGATACTCCTCATTCTTTGGTGTGGTTGAGCCGCTTCTTGCAGTGGCTGGCGTGGTCTCATCCCTCAAGCTTCTTTACAACGACCCAGTCACCTGGTTGGAAAGAATGTAAACTGATTACTGAGTCAGGGTCCAGGAGGGACTCGTGAAAACCTTTTGGTGGACATTTTGAAGTTCATGTCACAACGATCGCACCCACCCCATCAGCCGAGAATATAAGTGACAGCTAATGAGGAGAGTACGACCCTGATTTTGATTGACCTCCAAACAACACTCATATGACAATAACCCAGACATCGGGACTGTGGTCACTGCATAACCTGTGCGTGGCTTACAATACCTGGAACCATTGCCAAAAGGTTCTTAGCCCCTGGGATGGGAACCTACTTCACCAGACTGCTGCTCGCCGATTCAAATTCTATCAAAAGAAGGACCGTCTTGGCACAAACTTGGTTAGAATTACAGAGGTTATTATTAGTTTGAAAAAAAAAACTGTCACTCTTACATTTATCATTCTCCCCCCTTTTCTTCCTCATTACAGACTGAAGGAAGAAATGCGTGGTGCAGGAAAAAAGAAACAATGAAATAGCCTATGATACTTTTACCTCCCTTAGACTCATGTATTTATCCATATGTACCACTGTCTACATACACCTGTTCTCTGTGTACAAACTCCTTGGACCTGAAAAATACTTATAAGCAAAATCATTACTCTATTCTTCATATTTAACCTGCAAAGAATGGTAAACAATAATGACATTCCTGTACATTGGTAAATTGTCAATGACATTCTTTCAAAACTGATTCAAACAAAACCCTCTGTAACCCTTACTTTTCCCGTTCCTACAAAAATACAACAGCCGCGATGCATCGAAGGATCGCCGCGGTAAGTTCGAACATATTCACGTTACTACATACAAACATTCCGATACAAATGTGGGGGAAATACTTCAAAGTTTCCAAAATGAAAAATGAAAAAAAAACAAACAGCCAGAATTCTCCCTTCACTCTTTCAGCAATAGAAAAAAATACAATGGGAAAAACATGAGAGCAGCTCGAGGACCTTCCATGTACCAGCCATACAAAGTTCAAACAAACGGGCATGAGCCACTGTTCCTCATCATTACAGATTTCTGAAGCCGCAGCTCAACTACATCCATTCCAGAGGGATACCCAAAATAGTATCCTTGGACCACCTATGTTAATCTTTTTGGGGTTCAAAGGCCTTTGCCCCAAAACTAGGCTTCGTGCACTGTGTAACCGTCTGACTGTGGGAAGCCTCCATTCCTTCCCTTTGCACAGACCTCCTTGTGTCCATGGCGATTTGAATCGGCTTATCGTCTTAAACCTGCGTCCAGGTTAAACCGTTGCACCCATTTCGGAGATCACCGCCCGGTGTCTTCTTATATGGTGAATTGCAGAACTACAACCACTATATGGTCAAGTCCTCCAACTAGAAACCCTAACCGAGGCGTCAACTTTATGGCTTGTTGTCCCAACACTTTTGGAACTACAGAACAACCACAGATCAACCCCCGAATTAGGCCTCTACCCCTCACAGTGCATGCATACACAAGCATTTTCCGCTATACACCCATACACTGCGTTGTCAGACTAAACCTCACAGAACACTTACGCCAGTTTACCACCTGCAGAACAATGTGGCTTCTCTCTGTATCTAGATGATAAAATAATGGTGACACCCCCTGTTTGCTCTCTACCCAAAACTGTATTACAGTACAAAACTTCACAAAACTGGAACAAAATATAAAACACTTTTAAACGCCAAAATGCTTTCCATTTTCCTTCCAAACACAAATCTCATTGCTCACCTTTAAAAACCCCAAGCTCCTCCCACTAACTTTCTGCTGATATATAAATGCTGAAAAGAAACTTCCGGTTATGCTCAGCTCTTAAAAAAACCAAACTGGTTTATTTACATATCAATTGTTCAGGAAGAGGGAGGGGGAGGGGAGGCGTTAGCCATAATCGCCTTGTCTATCAAGACTTCAAAAAAATCCATGGCTACACATCATATATTTCAACAATTTAATACCTTGTCAAGAAAATTATGGAATAACCCCCCCCCCCCCCCCCTTGCAAATGGGAGGGTCCTGACCCAAACATCCCCTGCAAGCAAAACCACAAGTTGAGACTCAAATAAAAAAAAACTCCTGCAAAAAGATGGCTCTAGGAGTTTCGACCAAACCCCCACTCCTCCTCTACAGGCTATACAATACAAGCTTCAAAACATATGATTTGCTTTACGGGAAACTCCTAAATATTTAAACATAAAAACACACCACTGTGCAAAAACTCTGTTAGTCTTACAATCTATCAAAATTCAGTGTAAAGTGAACTTTTTCATATACTGCAAAGTCAGCTGACCCTGCAATAGCTTACATTCACTTAAATGAAAACAGAGAAATCCCCCTCCTAACACCACCTGCATGGAGTTTGCATGTCCTCCCTGTCTCTGCGTTGGCCTCCTCCCACACTCCAAATGCTGGTAGGTCAGCCAGATCCCATCCATAAATAGGCCCCAGCATGTGCGTGTGTCCGCAAGCGCGTCGTGGCCCCTCGGGGTAAGACCGCGCTATTTCAAGATACCACTCTACTCAACTCAAAAGGCGATGCTTAGAAAAACAATTTAAACCAGCGAATTCATTAAACAAAAACCAGTCTCTCAGTATGTCACCCTGGTGTCTCACTACTCTTCCCAGCAGTGCACAGGTCAAACTGTAAACGCATAAAACATAAGAAAACTGCGCCGATCAACAAATGCCAATACAGCATATTCAGGAGCCGTGTTTGCTAAACTGGAACTTCCTATCTCAAACTGTAAACGTCTCTCAAAATGGCCGACAAGCCAGGACAGCAAAATGGTGGATGAAAACCACACACCTCATGGACAACAATGGCGCCATTAACGCATGCAATTTTTCCCGCCAAAACCAGCATGGGACGTCACAATGAACACCACATTGGTTCCCCTACACAAAGAAAAACACAAATGGCCTCTACCAGGTTCCAACGCAGAAAAGATCGCACTATATTCGCACCAAACATCAAAATCTGCCCCAAAGGCTGAGAAATTCCACCAGCGAAATAGCAGACGAATGCCACATGGTATAGTGCCCAAAAGAAAGGTGGCTGCACCTTCCCTTATAGGATACCCATAGGCTAAGGAAAAACTGTGCCTCAAAATGGCAGACAAACCTGCAAGGCTAACAAAAACCAAGAATGGCGCCATTACCTTTTCCCGCCAAAACCAGCATCTCTTTAAAAGAAAATCAAAAATGTTTTTCTCCACAAAGACAGACTACACAATTGAGATTTTTCTAAATGATCAACAAAATCCACTGAAAAAGGTGTCAGCTACACTCTACAAGGACCACATGTACACTTACAAACTTAGCCTCCCTTTTGCCAACTAAACAGCACATTCAATAAATGTTAGAGAAATGAACATGTTTTTAATATTGTCATGTAACTAAGTTCATATACTCTGAGATATTCACCACTTTTCTCTACCTAAAGTTCACACACACAGTGGCCTCAGCTTCCATAACAAGCCATTGCAGAGACTTAGGGCTCTTTCACACGGAGGTCCGTTCAGGTCCGCCTGTCAGTTTTTTAGGCGGACCTGAAACGGATCCTCCATGCACCCCTATGGAGGCACGGATGTCAGCGGAGACATGTCCGCTGACATCCGCTCCGCTCCGCCAAAGTGTGACGGAGGAAAACCCTATTTTTCCTTCCGTCGGCGGAGCGGATCGGATGACAACGGACTCTACGGTCCGTCGTCATCCGATTCCCCATAGGGGAGAGCGGCGCTCTGACAGGGCGGTCCCTGCACAGTGTGCGGGGACCGCCCAGTCATCCGTCGGCTCAGCGGGGATCAACGGAGCGATCCCCGCTGAGCAAGCGGAGCTTCACGGGGCGGATCTGCACGGATCCGCCCCGTGTGAAAGGGGCCATACTATGTCTGCCTTTAGCAATGCCTGGCCACTTGGATATGCGGCGGGAACTTTCAACTCAAAAACCAAACACTTTACTTAAAATATTTTTACACTTATGGGGACATGTGTCTTTGTCCCCTATAAAGGCAAAAATCACAATCTAACCATTTCTATTTTTCATAGAAATCACAAACACCACACACATACAGAATATTGTTGCCTGCATGTCTGCTCAGAGTGTCTTTCCCTCAGGGCAAAGCCCCAGCAACACAAAACAGTCTCCATTGCAAACAGTGGGCAAGCCCTTCCCCCATTCAAGCACATAGCTCACAAACAAACCTCTGAGAAATACAAAAAGCTCAGCCAAACACACACATTGCAGACTGAATAATCCCACATCTATACCTTCATTTCATACACAATATACAGTTTCCATCAGCATTCACACAGGCACAAACACTACACACAACTTTGTAATGAAAATTGGAAAGTCAATAGATACACAACTTTCAAACATGTTGGCAGTGATAGCCATGTTGCCTCCCCCTCCCCCGCTAAACCTCATGGGGGCAGCCATTTTCAGCTTCTCTCACACAAACATCCAGGCATACCCACACAATCAAATTCACAAGCATACAATCGGATTCGCAGACATACACACGCACACACACTGCAAACTTAAAGCATTATTTCAAAAAGACAAATTTTTTTGTTCGTTTCAAAGTACAGCCTCTTCATGCATCAATCACATCGCAGGTCCACTCTCCTCCTCTGCTGATCTGATGCTCAAAGAGGCCGCAATTGGTCCCAACCGTGAGTCGCCATTCTGTCGTAGAAATATGGGTTGTTTGCAGAGCACACAGCCTATATTTCCTGTGCTCTATAAGCACACACTTTAGATTCATCTTTTTGCAATAATGCTATCTTTGAGTTTGCTAAGATCCACTCACCATTCATTCCATCATTCATCCAAGAAGCAAGGCTCACACATAGATCTTATCGTCCGGCCATCCCAGTATAGACTGCCTAGCCGACGCCTAATCATAGGCTTTTATTAAACTCAAAAGATCTCACACAGGAGGTGATTGGCTGCAGCAACCAATCCCCTCCCCCATGGGCGGGGACCTCACAGGATGTCCCTTTCTCACAGGAAAATGGCAATACCTGGACATTCCTTCCAACAGGAGATGTCATACATGAATACAATAACGTAGGATGGCTAAAGTTACCGTTGATAGGAATTCTTATTCTGCGCTATTCCATAGAATAACGCATATTAAGATTATACTATTATTGAATGGGGGAGGGAGGCTATCTGCAGACGCACGCTACGAATTCCAACCAATGTTGATCAGACACAGCAGAGACAAGAGCGCGCATCCGCCTATAACCAATGATGTCATTGCAGAGCGAGCATATCCCCTCCTTAACGATCGTCCATGCTAATGCACAGAGGGCCCCCGTTGGTGGACATATCCGCACCCTGCAAACATCACACTCCAACCTCAAGACGTTTTCCCCTATCAGACGGGATTTAACCAGCCTCAGACTACCCCAATCAGCTCTTTTAGAGCGGGTTGCGGCAGTACTAACACTGGGTGACACTATGACAATACATATTAAATACATCTCCATAAAAATCTCCACAACAGTTTGAATAACTAAATCCAAAACTAGGGAGTACCCGAACATAAGGGTGGTAATTTAGTAAACATATAAAAGCAATATCTATAGAGATCCACTAAAGGGTAGTGTTGCATAATATCATTAGAACAGGTAATATAGATATGTAACTTACTTGACAGAGTCAACCTCACACCATGACAGTCCAGCAAGAAGTGCTGGTGTGAAGGTGTGGGTGCTCTGTATTTATATCAAGTCCCTCCCATCAGCTATCACAATCAATTGCAGACAGCTGACTGTGAGAAACAAAGACAGTAGGGAACTCCTAATTAATCACCTGGATCTGATGGATCCAGCATAAGGGTGATGGTTTAGTAAACATATAAAAGCCATATCTTTAAAGTGGTTGTAAACCCACTTTTTTTTTATTATTTTTTTACAACCTGTAAAAGAAAGGCATAATGAGCTATTATGACTAGCATAATAGCTCATTATGTTCCACTTACCTTAGGTCGGGCCCCCGAAGCCATCCTCGTCACTCTGTACAGCCGCAGACATCACTGCGGCGATAGCCGGAATGTTACTTCCGGGTATCGCCGCACCAGCCAATCACAGCGCCGCTCCGGCGCTGTGATTGGCCGGAGCGGCGGGGACGTCAGTCTGCGCATGCGCGCGGGAGGCGTCCCACTCGGCTACGCCCAGCGATTGCTGGGAAGTAGCCGAGTTTGTGAATGGGATTAACCCCATGAATGCGCCGTTGTCTACGGCGCGCATGCGCCGTAGACAGCGGCGCTTGTCATTTTAGTAAATATCTCCTAAACCGTGTAGGTTTAGGAGATATTTCTTGCACCTACAGGTAAGCCTTAATCTAGGCTTACCTGTAGGTGCAAGTTGAAAAAGTGGGTTTACAACCACTTTAAAGATCCACTAGAGGGTTGTGTTGCATAATATCATTAAAGCAGGTAATATAGAACTGGAACTTACCTGACAGTCGACCTCACACCATAATAATCCAGCAAATAATGCTAGTGTGGAGGTGTAGGTGCTCTGTGTTCATATCAAGTCCCTCTCATCAGCTATCGCAGATAATCACAGACAGCTGACTGCAAGAAACAAGGATAGTAGGGGACTCCTCATTAGTCCCCTGGATCTAGTGGATATCAATATAATGATATTTTCTGTTGTTTAATATTTGTTCATATAGATGGTAACAAACAAATAAGTTTAAATAACTAAATCCAAACTAGAGAGTACCCAAGCATATGGGTGATGGTTTAGTAAACATATAAAAGCCCTATCTATAGATATCCACTAGAGGGTAGTATTGCGTAATATCATTAAAGCAGGTAATATAGACATGAAATTTACTTAACAGAGTCAACCTCACGCCATAACAATCCAGCAAAAAATGCTGGTGTGGAGGTGTGGGTGCTCAGTATTTTTATCAAGTCCCTCCCATCAGCTATCGCAGTGAATCGCAGACAGCTGACTGCGAGAAACAAGCATAGTAGGGAACTCCTAGTTAGTCCCCTGGATCTGGTGTGCGTGGCAAAGCCCCCACCGCGCATGCGCAAAGTCATCACGTTGGGGCAGCTTCACGCACACCACACCCACCGACACAATATGCCTCAACTGCGGACTGAGCATGTCCGCCAGGAGTGGCAAAATGGAGAGTGTGGGCGGAGATGGAAGGTCAACCCACAAAATCTCTAACGCCGCCCAGGTTCAAAGAACCGGCGCTTTGTGTATCGGGCAATCCCTTTGATCGACCACCGCAAGCAATCTCGGAAAACCTGCATAAAGAAAAAGCAAAAAATAGTAATACCCAAATATTACATAAAAGTTTAACCAATAATAGGAGTGTTCAATATAAAGTTGACTGGCATACCCCATAGATGTTTAATATAACCCAACTAAAAGATAACAAAATAACATAAGCAGGTTCATTAATCATAAATTGTAAGTTATATAAGATTTAATGTTATTTAAAGGCAAACCAGCAGATATTGATATTGCTCTGAAATTACATTAGTGGCAAATTTTTCTATGCCACCTGAGGAGAAGCCCTCCAGAAAAGGTTTAAAGCAAATAGCCTCATTTAAGCCTGGAGGCAATGTGGCATTTAACTGGAAAATCCATCTAAGTTCTATCTGCAGGAGTGTCTTATTCCAGTCACCCCCCCCCCCTGGGATTAGGGTGTATCCTATCCAGAATCAGAAATTTTACACTGGGGAATACTCCACCATGTACCAGTGTGACATGGCATCCCAGGGGGAGGTCCGGATCACATAACCGCATGCTGTGGATGTGTCTATAGGCCCTCTTCCAGAATTCCAGCTTGGTCTTCCCAATATAGAAGCAACCACAGCTATATTGTAACAGGTAAATGACTCCCAGGGTTCTACAATTTTCAAAGTGTTTCGGATAGAATGTTTTTCCATTTGGAAGAACAGGGTTCTTTTGTACAAGCATATATCTACAGTAATTGCACTTTCCACACATAAAAGTGCCCTTGTATTTACAGTGTATAGGTACATTTTTGAACTCACTGCTAACGACTCTATCACTAATGGATGGAGCTCTTCTAAAAGTGAAGAGTGGCTTTTCTGGAACCAAGGGACCCAAGGCTGGATCTAGTTTCAACATATGCCAATATTTTTCAATGATTTGTTTCACTTGATATTGTTGTTGATTCTATCCGAAACACTTTGCAAATTGTAGAACCCTGGGAGTCATTTACCTGTTACAATGTAGCTGTGGTTGCTTCTATATTGGGAAGACCAAGCTGGAATTCTGGAGGAGGGCCTATAGACACATCCACAGCATGCGGTTATGTGATCCGGACCTCCCCCTGGGACGCTATGTCACACTGGTACATGGTGGAGTATTCCCCAGTGTTAAATTTCTGATTCTGGATAGGATACACCCTAATCCCAGGGGGGGGGGGGGGGGTGACTGGAATAAGACACTCCTGCAGATGGAACTTAGATGGATTTTCCAGTTAAATGCCACATTGCCTCCAGGCTTAAATGAGGCTATTTGCTTTAAACCTTTTCTGGAGGGCTTCTCCTCAGGTGGCATAAAAAAATTAGCCACTAATGTAATTTCGGAGCAATATCAATATCTGCTGGTTTGCCTTTAAATACCATTAAATCTTATATAACTGTGGGCGTGGCCTGCGTGCAAGCTGAATGGCAGCATAGAACCGGAGCTCCTGTGATAACCAGGGAATAGCAGCACGAATCATCCCATCGGGACCCCAAAACATCATCCCCACAAGGCGATCTACCTCCGGATTACCTGGATTACTCCTGCAGCATGTCCAGGAAAAGAAAGGAGCCCCACAAACCGCAGCGTCTGACGGACTTTTATCCTCATAAGCCACATGAAGGTAGGCAAGATGGCCCCCGGCCATCATCCACACCTGCAGACAAAACGGCCAACAACTTGCCTGATAAAGGCAAGAAACACACAAATAACAGCTCCCCTGCAAGCTCACAGCAGCACTCTCCCTCCCCTATCTCTGGCAGCCCAGCTAAAGCAAAACTCAGGCTGGATGGAGAGGGATACAGTCCCCAGGCCAGCCATGCCACAGACTCTGGAGATGAGACACATGATCTCCCTGATTCAATAGAATCGTTCCCAACCATGCACCAGCCTGTGATAGACACTGTACTGAAAGATATGCTGCTATCACTAAGGAGCTCACTACAATCTGATATGGCACAGTGCATGCACAGGTTCCACACTGACATACAAGCAGTGGAATCGAGGGTTGATCATATAGAGCAAAAAATGGGAGACTTTGCTGAAACCATCAATGATCTAGTAGACTCACATGAGGAGAGAGAAGGGGACACGGAATGGGTGAAAGCTAAGCTGGCAGATTTTGAAGACAGGAATAGGAGGAACAATATGAAGATCAGGGGAATCCCCGAGTCAATCCAGCCAGCTGACCTGCGTGATTATGCTACATCACTGTTTAAACTGCTCACCCCTAATCTATCTGGTCTCGAGCTAACGATTGACAGAATTCACCGCTTACCTAAGCCGTCTTTTTTGCCAGAGCAGGTCCCTAGAGACGTAATACTGCGCATGCATTTCTTTCATGCAAAGGAATTGCTAATGGTGACGATGCGTAAAGGTGAACAAATACCTGCACAGTATCAAAATTTACAGTTTTATGCTGACCTGTCGCAATATACACTTCAGAAACGAAAGACCCTGAATACCGTCACCAGGATACTTAGGAATCATAAAATTGTATACAGATGGGGTTATCCCACAAAGTTATCTGTTGTGAAAGATGGCCGAACATACACTATAGACTCTCTGGGAAAAGGCCTTTCACTTCTGGAGGAATGGGGTATACTGCCAGAGCATTCTGATGATTCCCCTGCTGTGAAGCCAAGGAGGTCTGCAGAACCAGATTGGAAAACTGTTACAAACAAAAACGCAAAATCGCACACTTGACCCGGATGGGTAACACTCCACTACTAACCCCTGGAGAAACGTACAGGAGCGCCATTAGGCCTGAACTTTACCCCCACCCACTTTGGGCAGCTTAACGCTGCATACGGGTATCCTGGTTCTAGTGCCCACTGGGGACTAGGACCTCTCTATTGTTTTCTATCAGTTGCTTGGTTATATTTTTCTATGTTTTTCTTTTTTCTCTCAGTTTTCTTGTTTTTACTGTTGAAAGATTTACAAGACGGAGTTCAAGTAATTACTGCTGGACCCTCCATGCAGAAATGCCACTCAACTTGGCCCGAAGTCCAAAATAGACAAACTCTCTGCGCATCACCAAATAGTAAGTACTTTTTGACTTTATGCACCATCATTTTCAGTTTCCCACCGCTATCCCAAATCCAACCACATGAGGGAGACATTGCACCAACAATGAATGTAAAGCAGCAATGTAACATAATCTTCACACTCCTGCAAGTATGGGGATAAAGATCATTTCTATAAACTCTAAAGGACTGAATCATCCTGCTAAAAGGCGTTTCTTATGGTCAGAAGCCCTCTCTAACAAAGCTGACATACTTTGCGCTCAAGAGACACATTTCTCTGCTTCAACACCACCCAAATGTTCGCACAGGAACTTTCCACATCTTTTTAACGCAAATGCCCGCAATAAAACTAAAGGAGTCCTCATAGCAATACGTGACTCTGTAACTTTCACCCTACTTGAGGAAATTAAAGATGAAAATGGCCGGTATCTTATCCTGGTTTGTGAACTTAACTCAATCATGTATACCATAGTAAATGTCTATTCACCAAACCAACGCCAGATTTATTTTTTTAATAAGCTGATGAAAAAGGTTAGGAAACACCACAAGGGAAGATTACTATTATGCGGGGATTTCAACGCCACCCCAGATCCTGTGATGGACTCTACCTCCGGCGCCAAACGCTATAGCCCGTCCTTACTACCCTCAATTCACAAGCATGATCTGTTTGACGCCTGGAGATGCTTACATGCGGGAGAAAAAGACTTCACATTCTTTTCATCACCTCACAGGACTTATTCCCGCATTGACCTTTTTCTTGTCGACCAACAAACACTAGTCAATGCATCCGCCACGAACATTAATGCCATTACGTGGTCTGACCACGCTTCTACTACCCTGTCTCTGATGGACGGGACACCCAACACCGCACCTCCATTATGGAGATTGAACTCCTTTCTCTTACAGCAAGCGGACTATAAGTCAGTCATTGAAAACCAGCTAACTGAATTTTTTAAGAATAACAAATCCTCTGTGCAAGATAAATTTGTACTGTGGAATGCCCACAAAGCTTTTATTCGTGGCATTTTCATACAACAGGGAGCGAGGGTCAAGAGGCAGCGGCACAGGCAAATAAAAGAAATCACTGACAAAATCTTCCTATTAGAGACTAGTAATAAGCAAAAATCTTCTCCCAAAATTTTGAGTCAAATTACCCAGCTGAGATGTGAGTTGCGGCTCCTTCTTTTAGAGAACTTTGAAAAAACATCAAAAAAACTTAAGATGACATACTACGCTACAGGTAACAAAGCGGGTAAGAATCTAGCTCAAAGGGTAAAGGGCATGAGACAAAAAACTCAGATTCCGTATATTATACACCCCGTTACCAAAAATAAATTGTATCATTCCCAAGAAATGGCGGACGCCTTTAGCCATTACTATGGCTCTCTTTACAATTTGAAAGATGATCCGAACACTACCCAACCAAATGTTGAAGCAATAAACGTGTTTCTTGGAAAATTAGACATTCCTAACATCTCACAGGAGCAACTATTGACCCTCAATCAGCCGTTCAGCATGGCAGAGATACATAGGGCGATAGACTCACTCCCAATTAACAAGTCTCCAGGGCCGGATGGATTTTCTGGTGACTATTATAAATCCTTCAAACATTTACTGACACCATATATGGAACAAATCTTTGCCGCTGCCGCCGCCTCGGCCTCATTCCCGCCTGAAATGTTGGGTGCTGTTATTGTGGCCTTGCCGAAGCCAGGGAAGGAGCCTGATTCCCCTCCAAACTTTAGGCCCATATCACTTCTCAACATCGACTTAAAGGTTTATGCTAAAATTGTTGCATACAGATTAATAGACATACTTCCCCTTATCATTAACCCTGATCAGACGGGCTTCACTAAGGGTTGCCAAACGTCCGATGCCACGCGTAGACTAATTAACATTATTCATCTAGCTAAACTGCACAAAAGGCCTTCTCTGCTGTTGGCATTGGACGCAGAGAAGGCCTTTGATCGTATTCACTGGATGTACCTCACCCAAGTATTACAAAGTTTTGGCTTCTCGGGTAATATACTGCAAGCAATATTAGCCTTATACTCTAACCCCTCGGCTTAGGTCTATACCTCAGGGGTGCTCTCCAAGCCGTTCACCATATCTAACGGCACCAGACAGGGGTGCCCACTATCCCCTTTAATATTTAATCTTTTAATGGAACCCCTGGCCATCTATATTCGAACTCACCCCAACATTAAAGGTTTCTCCATGCCCAACTCTACACACACGATTAGCCTATTCGCTGACAACATTATAATGATTCTCACAGATGTGGAGACTTCCCTGGCTTCTGTGCACTCGGCTTTAGCTATGTTTAACCAGTTGTCTTACTATAAGGTCAATGAAAGTAAATCGTATATAATGGGATTGGGTATTGATCTATCTGTCTAAACGCGACTTAGCGCACGGTTCCCATACATATGGAAGCAAGATGGGATAAAATACCTAGGGATTACCCTCACGGCATCTACAGAAGACCTAGTTACAGCTAACTTTACTCCCTTCCTCAATATTCTGACCAACAAGTTACAGGAACTGGGCAAGGTTGAGCTGTCCTGGACGGGACGGCTAGCGTCATTTAAAATGTTAGTCTTACCACAACTGTTATACCTCTTCCGATCACTACCAATCCCGATCCCTAATTCCTTTTTCACCAAGGCTCAGTCTATACTGAACAAATTCCTGTGGCGGGGTAGAAGAGCTAGGTGCGCTTTCAAAAAATTAATTAAAACTAGAAGTGCAGGAGGTATAGGCCATGTCCTATTACAAGATTATCACTCGGCTACTATCCTTTCTCAAACCAGAGCTTGGTTTAACCAGCGCCAAGGCCCTAAATGGTTGGACCTAGAAGCAGCCCAAACCTTGGGGCACAAATTGGCTGATATACTCCTAACATGCCACATTATACCCAAGGCATACCCACACATATCTCTAACTATGAAGGCCACACTTCAAAAGTGGAAAATGTTCACATCTCTAGACATCCCAGATCAACTTTTAAAGCCCTTACCTCTTAATATCTCTTGCTTCTCACTGATAATCCCAGACTTGTCTGTCACACATTGGGAGGCCAAAGGCATCAAAACTGTACAAGATATACTGGTAGGCCCGGCCCCAAAAACATTTAGAGCATTGCAAATAGAATATAATCTTGAGGACAGGGACCAATATAGATACATGCAAATAGTTCACTTTATTCGAGCATTGTCCAATTTTGAAGTGTTGCTGCCATGGCGAGCATTGTTATACCTAACGAACAGTTGCACCACTATTAAAGGCATCTCACTGTTCTACTGTCTCTTACAGTCTAAAGCCTTATTTGAAAAATCCACTAATATAGTTGCATGGGAACGGGAACTAGGTGCAGAGTACTCAGAACTCCAATGGCAAAAAGCCCTAGTATATAATTTCACCGCGACTAAAAGCTCCAATCTCTGGGAAGTAACCCATAAAATTTTACTCAGGTGGTACCTTACACCATACAGAATGTCCAAATTTAATGCTTCTACCTCCTCTCTTTGTTGGAGGAAATGCGGAGAGACGGGTACTCTGCACCATATTCTGTTGAATTGCCATGCCCTGAACCCACTTTGGTCCGAAGTGTTCAATCTTATTTCTAGGTTGGCAGGGTCACACATTGCGCCTAACGCAGCACTAGCAGTATTATCATTAGGAATAGAACAAATAGCGCCACAAATAAGAACTGTAGTCACGCACATCCTTCTCAGCACTAGGCTGGTGATTCTGCGACACTGGCTAGCAGCAATCCCACCATCA
This sequence comes from Rana muscosa, assembly GCA_029206835.1. Taxonomy (NCBI): domain Eukaryota; kingdom Metazoa; phylum Chordata; class Amphibia; order Anura; family Ranidae; genus Rana; species Rana muscosa. Next base: position 164,480,512 of record CM055128.1, on the reverse strand, counting down.
TTTAGAGAAATTGTAGAGACGACTAACACCCATGCCACGTACGAGTTAATGTTCGCAGCGTCTCAGGGCAAATACTTATCCACAAGAGACAAATGATCTGCCTGGGAAATATGGTTTAAACGAAATTGGAAACCAGAGTAAAGCCGATCCTTATTTCTGATATATAGTTAAGAGACAATATTTTTTTTCAACAATGTTCTTATTATGAGTTATAAACCAATTTCTGAGTGTTAATTCTACCTCTTATCCTTCTATTTTATGCCTTGAATATAGTCGCGGTATAAGTACATCACATAGATGTCCAAATGTTGATGGCAAAGTTTATTGTGTTGTCTATTGTATGAACCTGACTTTATAATAAAAATTTATTGAAGTTAAATCTTATATAACTTACAATTTATGATTAATGTACCTGCTTATGTAATTTTGTTATCTTCTAGTTGGGTCATATTTAACATCTATGGGGTATGCCAGTCAACTTTATATTGAACACTCCTATTATTGGTTAAACTTTTATGTAATATTTGGGTATTACTATTTTTTGCTTTTTCTTTATGCAGGTTTTCCGAGATTGCTTGCGTTGGTCGATCAAAGGGATTGCCCGGCACACAAAGCTGCCGGTTCTTTGAACCTGGGCGGCATTAGAGATTTTGTGGGTTGACCTTCCATCTCCGCCAACACTCTCCATTTTGCCACTCCTGGCGGACATGCTCAGTCCACAGTTGAGGCATATTGTGTCGGTGGGTGTGGTGTGCGTGACGCTGCCCCGACGCGATGACTATGCGCATGCGTGGTGGGGGCTTTGCCGCGCACAACAGATCCAGTGGACTAACTAGGAGTTCCCTACTATGCTTGTTTCTCGCAGTCAGCTGTCTGTGATTCACTGCGATAGCTGATGGGAGGGACTTGATAAAAATACTGAGCACCCACACCTCCACACCAGCATTTTTTGCTGCATTGTTATGGTGTGAGGTTGACTCTGTTAAGTAAATTTCATGTCTATATTACCTGCTTTAATGATATTATGCAATACTACCCTCTAGTGGATTTCTATAGATAGGGCTTTTATATGTTTACTAAACCATCACCCATATGCTTGGGTACTCTCTAGTTTGGATTTAGTTATTTAAACTTATTTGTTTGTTACCATCTATATGAACAAATATTAAACAACAGAAAATATCATTATATTGATATCCACTAGATCCAGGGGACTAATGAGGAGTCCCCTACTATCCTTGTTTCTTGCAGTCAGCTGTCTGCGATTATCTGCGATAGCTGATGAGAGGGACTTGATATGAACACAGAGCACCTACAACTCCACACTAGCATTATTTGCTGGATTATTATGGTGTGAGGTCGACTGTCAAGTAAGTTCCAGTTCTATTTTACCTGCTTTAATGATATTATGCAACACTACCCCTAGTGGATCTTTAAAGATATGGCTTTTATATGTTTACTAAACCATCACCCTTATGCTCGGATCCATCAGATCCAGGTGATTAATTAGGAGTTCCCTACTATCTTTGTTTCTCACAGTCAGCTGTCTGCAATTGATTGTGATAGCTGATGGGAGGGACGTTATATAAATACAGAGCACCCACACCTTCACACCAGCACTTCTTGCTGGACTGTCATGGTGTGAGGCAGACTCTGTCAAGTTGCATATCGATATTACCTGTTCTAATGATATTATGCAACACTACCCTTTAGTGGATCTCTATAGATATGGCTTTTATATGTTTACTAAATTACCACCCTTATGTTCGGGTACTCCCTAGTTTTGGATTTAGTTATTCAAACGTGTTTGTTTATGTTAGTGTCTATATGAACAAATATCAAACAACAAAAGATATCATTATATTGATATGTTATTTGTTTTTTACATAATTCAATCAAATGATGTTATTTGACTTATTATGAATATACAGACATATCCTGTAACTTTTAATATAAACTGGATTGAGTAAATCAGCATAATTTTAATAGGATAATGATATAGTGTATTTATTTGATCTAGCCCCCCCTCCTTTTTTATTTTTTATTTTCTTTATAATTTTAATTTAAATAATTCTATAAATACTTATTAACCACTTAAGCCCCGGACCAATACGGGCCATTATGACCAGGCCCCTTTTTGCGATTCGGCACTGCGTCGCTTTAACTGACAATTGCGCGGTCGTGCGACATGGCTCCCAAACAAAATTGGCGTCCTTTTTTTTCCAAGCTTTCTTTTGGTGGTATTTGATCACCTCTGTGGTTTTTATTTTTTGCGCTATAAACAAAAATAGAGCGAAAATTTAGAAAAAAATGAAATTTTTTACTTTTTGCTATAATAAATATCCCCAAAAAATATATATAAAAAAAAAACATTATTTTTCCTCAGTTTCGGCCGATACGTATTCTTCTACATATTTTTGGTAAAAAAAAAAATCGCAATTTGCATTTATTGATTGGTTTGCGCAAAAATTATAGCGTTTAATAAAAATGCCATAAAACTATCCCCTATTTTGTAATTATTTTTTTTTTTACTAGTTATGGCGGCGATCAGTGATTTTTTTCGTGACTGCGACATTATGGCGGACACATCGGACACTTTTGACACATTTTTGGGACCATTGTAATTTTCACAGCGATCAGTGCAATAAAAATGCACTGGTTACTATGAAAATGACACTGGCAGTGAAGGGGTTAACTACTAGGGGCGGTGGAGGGGTTAGGTGTGCCTAGGGGCGTGTTACTAACTGAGGGGGGGCGTGGCTACGACTGACACATCACCGATCTCCGCTCTGATTACACAGAGCGGAGAGCGCTGACATTGTCAGTAGAAGAGCGGGGCGATGATGTGTTTACACACACATCTCCCCGCTCCGAGCCTCCGTGAGACGATCGCGGGGATCACCGCGGCGATCGAGTCCGCGGGACCCGCGGTCCCACTCACGGGGAAGGCAGGGGGGTCACGTGCGCGCCGCCGGCGGCGCGCGCGCGACCCCGACATCGGCAGTTAAAGGGCCACGTACAGGTACGTGATTGTGCCTGTACGTGCCATTCTGCCGACGTATATCTCCGTAAAGGGGTCGGCAAGTGGTTAAAAAATCAGAGGTTAAAATTAAGGCTAGATTAATCCCAATAGTAATGTCATATATTTTTCTATTCCTGTATTAATACAGTGTACTGTTTGACAGCGGACATTATTAGGTCTTTTACGGATCTCATATACTCAGGTACATATACATATATAATCTTTCATTATCCTTTATTAATTTTTTAAACATATAAACTGTTATTGTAGTAAATCTCAATTTTTTTCTATATATCATTTAGCCCCTCCGGGGTACAATCCATTATTTGTATTTATTCTTTTATATTCTTAGGGACCTCTACCCCAGTCCCAGTATATCTCTTCTGGTTGATCCGCCGGTTTCTCGATCTTTGGAATAATTTCTCCCTAACGGGATGAACACCTGTTCCTTATAAATGTCCTTCTCAAACCTGCATTAAGCCCTGGTTCACACTGGTGCGATTTGACATGCGATTTGACATATCGAATCGCATGTCATATCGGCGATATTTGCCGCAAATTGCGGGCAATGGCACCATCCTAATACTTTTTGCGATTTCGGCCGCGATTTACATTGACATCTGTGTCAGATGTCTTTGTAATCACGGCTGAAATCGGGACTGCCAGCGAGAGTGAAATCGTGCGAGTTCAGCTGAACTTGCACGGCTTCACTCCCGCAGCCCAGTGTGAACCTGGGCTAATTGTATATTCTGATACCCACTTCTTTTTTGACTGGCAACCCCATTGACAGAACCCAGCGTGCTGTTTATATTTTCAATGCTTTTAAAAAATTGCATCCAATGAAATATTCATCATTCTTCTACTACATTTATAATACGTAAGTGAATGATTACATGTATATATATCATCATATATAAAGAGAACTTTTTGTATATATTTGATGATAATGTTTTAAATGCATGTAATTACATTTTATGTATTCTTATGCTAAGATTAACTAATTGTCCTTCTCTACACACCCCTGAAGAAGGTTACCCCAAAACGCGTCGGGTGTAAAGAATGTTTTCATGTATTTACCTATATGGTGACAATCTTTGAAACTGTATATTTTAATTTAATATTTCATTTTTTAATAAATATGTATAATTGTGAATAAAAACAAATTTTTACTTCAATATCCCGTATATTTGGAATTAATACTATCAGTGCCTTAAAAGTCCACCCAGGGGGACCCCCTTTTTTCTTTTCTCATATATACTGGATGTGGCACAAGCATACATTTGCCATTCACCCCCCTTTTCTTTGAATTAATTGGTAGTAGATACCGCTCCCCGAATTGTCTGGCAAAATTTGCTCTTTAATAAATACTATTGGGATTATTGTAAATCCCTTATATAAGCCCGCTTTCCTTTTAATTTAAGAATATTTAATTCATTTAGGAATATATATTATTGGTTTAAGTATTAGATTTTGAAATCTACAGCATATTGAATTGGATATTGAAGGTAACAATTTTACTGGCAGTGATTGGGAGTCCCTCATGGAGGGGTATCTCAAAAAGTTTGGGGATAATGAGCAGATAGATTCGGTGATCTCATCTTTATTTTTTAGATTATCAAAAACCCTTGAAAAAAAGTCACTTATGTTTTGGCATGTAAGGTCATTTAAAGACTATATTAGGGATAACATCAACCCCCTAGGACTCCGAGTCCAGATCTTCCCTACTCTGGATAATTTGGACGCGGATTTCAAACAAACATGGGAGCAGATACTTCAGACGTGTTCACGTAGCTTGATGGAAACTTTAATACAAGAATATACAAAAAGATCTCAGGCCTTTGATACAGAGATTATTAACCTCTGCAGTAAATTACAGGAATTTAAAACGCATAAATCGGTAGTTCCTAAAGAAAACAAATAAAAAATACATCTAGAAACGTTTAATAAAGACATTCTTATTAAAAAGGGTCAAAAATATCTGCGTGATAAAAATGCATTTGAAGCTGGAAAAGCCTACAAATGGACCCAAAATAAATATAACACTAGCGGTAACTTTAACCAGACAAATTATCATTCTTCAACTCAACTAGGCCCTCACAATTCCTCTCAAACATCACAAACATCACAAACATCACAAAAACCAAAACCCACACTGAGCACTAAACGCCAGTATTATGGCGATTCTGCAATAGATCGTAAAGCAAAAAAACTATTTCTGGAAAATACTTCCAGTTTCCCTCACTTGGCCAGTTCAATATCAGAAACACCAACTACACAACCCACACCTAACCTATTGTCACAAGACAGAGCTCTTCCCACAATGCACTGTCTAATGCCGTTTTTAATGTCATTTAAAAAAACAACCTTTTTCTTAACGTGATTTTTCTTGTTTCCTCTCAAGCCTGTCTTGCATACACACGTTCATGAAAAAAAACGCTTGAGCAAAGCACAGTGACGTACAACACGTACGACAACACGTACAACGGCACTATAAAGGGGAAGTTACGTTTGAATGGCGCCACCCTTTGGGCAGCTTTTGCTAATTTCGTGTTACCGCGTGTTAGTAAAAGTTTGGTGAGAAGCGATTCGCGCTTTTCAGTCTTCGTGCTTGTAAGATAGTTCTGTGGAGTTCAGTTTGTGCTTGTGGGTTTGTATCTGTCTTTCAGTGCTTGTAGTCAGTTCGTATCTGTTTATTCAGTGAGTTCTTGTCCGCTCGTTACTGTTTTTCAGGTCGTTCTTCATAGGCCTTGCTGTTCTTCCGTACGTTCTTTTAGTTCGTTCTGACCAGCCGACCATTATCTAGCCATGCTGCGTACTTGTCATAGAGTTCGTGCTGAGGTTGGAGCTGGGGTTCTTGCTTTATCCCGACTCCAGTCCATGAACAGGGTGAGGAGGAGTCTATGGACCAAGAATTGGTTGCTCCAGCGGCACCAATTCTGTCACATGCCTTTGTTGCGGGAGATCCGGGCGAATAATCCTGAGGACTACAGGAATTTTCTCAGTATGTCGGACCCCGTTTTTCAGCATCTGTTGGCTTTGGTGTCCCCCTATATCACCAGGCAGGACACCGTTATGCGGGAAGCCACCACTGCTGAGCAGAGGCTCATCGCCACGTTGCGATACCTGGCGACTGGGAGAAGCCTGCAGGACCTCAAGTTCTCAACAGGCATCTCCCCCCAGGCTCTGGGGATCATTATACCAGAGACTTGTTCTGCCATCCTTCAAGTTTTGCAGGAGGACTATATTAAGGTAAAAGTTTTCTACTTTAACATCACATTCTATGTATTTAATGCTTAATAATGTATTTCTTTCATCAGTCCCTAATTACCATGATTGTAATATGCTGTGAATGTCCCCTTTGTCCCCATGCATGCTGTAAGTTTTTAATGCTCCTTTTTTGGCCTGCATGCATATTTCCCCTAACTAACCTCTCCAGCATGCTATCCTGGGCCCATACACACCTAGCCTAGTCACTTCCCAATGTTTTTTGTCTGCTCCATTGTAGTGCTTTACCCTAAACGCCCCCTAAAAATTTCTGATGATTGTTTTTTTTTTTCTTTAAATTCAGACAGAGTGCTACAGCCTTGATTTGTGAGGTCCCCAACTCATCTTCAACCCCCCCCCATAAAATTACTTAAATGACTCATCAGAGGGGGTGATGAATCTGATAAGTGACAGTGATAATCATATAATTGTAATTTATTTTTGTTGGATTCAAATCATCTAAAAAACAAAGTTTATCCTGATGTTGGCCAAGAATGTTTTTGTCTAATCTGCTTGCAATGTTTATGTATGAAATTATTAATTTTTATTTTTTGGTTAACTCCACAGTTCCCTTCTACGCCACAGGAATGGCAGAATGTGGCATCTCAGTTTGCCCAGCGATGGAACTTTCCAAACTGTGGAAAGGCCATCGACGGCAAGCACGTCTGGGTCGTGCCACCACCCCATTCGGGATCCTATTACTATAATCCACAGTATCGTCATGATGGCAGTGGTGTCGGCCAACTACGAGTTTCTATACGTGGATGTGGGGAAAATGGATGGATGTCTGATGGTGGAGTATTTGCTCAGACTGAGTTCGGCCAATGGCTCCTATCTGATGAGCTGGCCTTGCCACCTGCGGCACAGAATGTGGAGGGACTCCCATTCGTTTTTGTCGCGGATGAGGCATTTGGCCTGGGTCCCCATCTTATGAGGCCATTTCCACAAAGGACCCTCACCCCTGAGAGGAGGGTGTTTAATTATAGGCTGGCCAGAGCCAGAAGGGTGGTGGAAAATGCCTTTGGCATCATGGTCAGCCACTTCCACTTGTTCCTGACCTCCATCCATCTTGCGGATTACAAATGGAACCATGTGGTTATGACATGTTGTGTTCTTCACAATTTCTTAAGGATACATTCCCAAAATTATCTTACTTTTGTTGGGCCTGAGGCCTCAATTCAGGACCAAAATCATTTGTTGGCCCTGGAAGCTGGCTGTCCAGGCTTGGCCCCCCAAAGCGGCAGTGATGTGCGGCAACAATATCTCGAATATTTTGTGGGTAGGGGGGCCATTGATATGCCTGTTGAACCTTAATTTTGAATTTGAAAAAAAAAATTCTGCTGAAAAAATCATTTTATTTTTGGTTGTGTTTCTTTTATCTTTTTCCTAGGTTCTCCTAGTGCACTTGTAGTGCCATGTGTATTTTCCATTACTAAATACCCGTCATTGTCAATGTAAACACAAAACATAATTTTTCTTACTTCGGCCAAAATTTTGAGTTACTAAATATTATTTTTTGTAAAACGCATGAACAGGCATGCTTAAAATTTTTTTGTTAAATGGAACTTCAAACGTTCAACATGTACAATTCTTTAAATAGTAAACAAAAAAAGAACATTACAAACCAAAGCAATTTCCAAGTTATTTTAACCCAAAAAATTAAACCCGCCCAAGCACAGCCATGATATTTTGGAGCCTTTGCTCCACCCACTTGGTATTTTGCCTGATCTGTATCAAGTCTCCCTTTATTTTTTTCAAGGTCACGACAGCAGACCTTTAGGTATTGTATCAGGATCTGTGCACTGTGACTTGTAAAACTTTCTTGCTCTTCAGGCAGAACAGCACCTATAATTGTAAAAAACATGTATTATAAATATGCAGGCCTACATCTATTACCTGAATCTGTGGTGTATGACACTGACCTGTTGTGGTGCCAGTTTCCACTTCCTCCACTTCTCGTTCCTCTACATCATGTGGTTGTGGGTCTCTTGTTGGAGGTGTGGGGTTCCTAGGCTCATGTCTAGAACCTTTTTGAAGCCCTATTGCAAGAAAAGGTATACTTTTTTTTTAGGTTGAACTCTTTTTTTTATTTAGAAAATTATTCTCACAATACATACACTTATTACATTTTATCCAGTGAAACATTACATTTTTTGTGTCAATCATCGTGTACATACGACTATATCCTATTGCTATGTTATCTTTTCCCTTTTTCTCCCCCATCCCACCTCCCTCCTATCCCCAGAACTACATCCATCACCTTTACTTCCTTATATCTGATCACCACAATTCATTTCTTCCTCCCCCAATGTTCTCTCCTAACTATTTATTCAACCTTTACTTAATCACACCGTTCTTTCCCTCTCTTCTCCGCCCTCCCCTCCTACAACCCCCAAGGATCTTTACATCTGGAGTCTTTCCACTACTAGTTGAGGTGGCGCAAGATCTGCGTCCCCCAGCCATGGTTTCCATATGATGTCAAATTTACCCGCTTCTCTCCTTCGGCTGTACATCAGTCGCTCTCTGAGAAGCACGGAATTTACATATGAAATCCACTGCTTCCCCGTAGGTACCGCTGGTGCCATCCAATATTTTGCAATGAGTTTTCTAGCCAGATACATCAGTCTAGTCAGCATGCTGTACATTCCTCTTGGGAACATTTCTGTGTCGATGGCTCCAAGCAAGTACACTAGAGGGTTTAGAGGGACAGATACCTGAGCTAATCTCGTAAGACACTGGGAGACTTCCTCCCAGTACCTATGAAGTTTTGGAAATTTCCATATTAAATGTATAAAGTCCCCCCTATGTACTTTGCATTTTGGACACAGGGGGGAGTCTCTTCCTCCCCACCTATATAACTGCTCTGGTGTTCTATATGCCCTATGCAAAATAAATAACTGTGACAGTCTATGAGATGCAGATACCGATACCACAGGAATAGAATTAAGTGCCATTTTCCACTGGTTCCCATCTATATCCCCTATATCTTCCACCCATTTGCTTAGGCATCTCAAGGAGGCATGGTCCTGGACCGAGGACAGCAATTCCATGTAAATTTTTGATATTAATCCCTTCCGGGTGTCCGCCCCAAGAACTTCCCTCAGCATAGGTGGTGATGACACTGTCATAGAGTGTTCTTTTTTGTACCTGCAGATCGTGACAAAGCTGAAGATATTGATTAAACCCCTTGGGACTTAACTGGAATTCCTGACATAGCTGTTCATATGTCTTCAACACCTTCCCTTCATATAGTTGTGCAAAAAAACAGATCCCCCTCTCTTTCCAGGGGGTAAAGCCCTGTAATTCCTGTACCTCTGGGTATCTCTGATTATGCCATATCGGGGTAAAGGGCAACAAACCCTCTATCCTCAAAGCTTTCTGGATCTCCACCCATACTCTTTTGAGAAGGACGCATGTGGGTGCCGAGGCTGGTATGCTTGGCAGGTCCATTTCCATATGTGATGCCGCCTCTAGTGCGGGAGTGGAAATGGTCACCATTTTACCTATCGGGTCCTCCCTCCCTTCCCGCCCCCACCCTGCCATCTGCTGAAACTGTGAGGCCAAGAAGTACATTTTGGGGTGGGGTATTGCCAATCCTCTATCTTTTCCATACTGCAGGGTAACTAGGCTGATCCTGGCTGACTTTTTTTTCCATAGTAATTCCCTCAGTGTGTCAATCTGTTAAACCACTTATTGGGGATCCACATGGGGGAGTTATGGAAAACATACAGTAGCTGCGGGGCCCATACCATTTTTATTAAATTTGCCCGTCCCACTACTGACAATGGAAGCTTGCACCAGCTGTTACATTTCGCTTTCTGTCTAACCAGCAATGGACCCAAATTCAGCTGAAGATACTCAGCCGGGTCCGAGGATACTACCACTCCCAGGTATTTAAAGCTTTTCGCTATAACTATTTGTTCTGCCCCCCTCCGGTAACTGTCCCGTCAACTGATCTATGGGCGTTAAGATTGATTTTGACCAGTTAATGGTGAAACCCGAAAAACCTCCAGTCCCCAATTATCCCCATCACTGCCAGCAACGATGCGGCCGAGTCGCCTAAATATATAAGCGCGTCGTCCGCATATAGGGATATTTTTTCTTCCCTCTGGCCCCTACGAAACCCTACCACTTCCATGGCATTACGGATCAAGATAGCCAGAGGCTAACAGCAGTGGGGATAGTGGGCACCCCTGGCGGGTACCTCCTATATAGCTCAAATGGAAGGGAAACATTGTTATTAATACATAGTCTAGCTCTGGGTTTAGAATAGAGCACCTGAAAAAGGTATACTTTAGTTAATAAATAATAATTTACTAAAAAATTGAGGCCTGAAAGAGGAATATGAAACATTCTTTGGAAGTGTGGTACAATTGTCTGTTTTGCCAAAGTTCCAAGCTGAACACATGATTGTATCCCTTACCAAAACAGAAACATATGTATTTTTATCAAGTTTCACACATGGAAACACCCCCAAGTATATACACTGTTTCACCTGTGTGTGATACCCTAAAAAGATTGTTCTGTTGGGCCACACTTGTGCTACTGAGTCCAGATGTTTAACCAGCTGCTGAGCATTCTCTCCTTTACATTACAATGCATACACTTATATTTTTTAAATATAGTTCCCCAAAAATCTATTCAACCATCATGTCCAAAAAATCATCTCACCAAAATAGGCATGGTAACATTTATTTAAACGCTGTATCAGCCAAAAACATTGTATTATTAAGTGAACGTACGAAAGAGGTTTACTACGACCGATTACTGTGCCCACGAACATGAAAGTTGCTATCTTTAACTGTACTATTTTAAGAAAAACACATGCAGCAACATGCAAGTAATAATAATCAGAAGTTCAAAGACATGAAAATTACTTACTTTTTCCTATAACTTTCTTTATTTTGTATTGGTCGGGCTCCCGCAACTTGAGGTCAGACCGCCATTTTCTGAGCTGTTCCTTAGTTCTGCACACCCCGAATTTATGGTGAAGAGTTTTAACCACTTTCCCCATAATTATGGCCTTGACAAGATTAGGCTTTTTATACGGCTCATGCTTGGCATCATAATCCACCCTCCTCAAAATGGCGACCATCTCCACCATTTCCTCGAATGTCATGTTGGATGCCTTATATCTCCGGGATCGGGTCTTTGGTTCCTCATGAATTTCATCCTCTGTTGAGGTAATCTCAGCCACCTGTGTCTCCGCCATGTTGTGTAGCACTACGACAAGCAAGAAGGGGCGGGGAAAGTACTATATCGAACGTCAGGGGTGGGGAAAACATGCAGAGTTTCACGCATGCGCAGTGTATATAAAGCTAATATGCATGTGTCGTAACTACATTCATTGTGCGGAAGAAGGAGTAAGCAACGAACGTGATAACAAAGGTACGTAACATTTTTCTGATTTTTGTTTCATCAGTGGATGAGATTGTGGCCTATATATGGTCATAAAGATTATTTGAAGAGTCTTGACTGACACTAGTGTTTTTTTTTTTTATTTTTTTTTTACTTTCAGCAAACATGCAGGCTTTCAAATGTCCCGAATTTATGGGGGAGTTCCTGGACAGATGGAAGGAACTTCCTGTTCTCTGGCAAACAAAAACAGCTAAAAATAAAAATAAAGCAGCCAGGAAGGCAGCACTGGAGAGCCTGCTAGAATTTGTCAAGACACAGATCCCCACAGCAACCATCCAAGATGTGAACACCAAAATTTCTACCATTAGGGGCACATATAGGACTCAGCGGAATATGGTCCTGAAATCCCAGAGGTCAGGAGCTGCAGCAGAGGAAGTTTATAAACCCAGTCTGTGGTACTACAGCAAATTATGCTTTCTGGATGACCATCTGGAAGTCAGGGATTCTCTTTCAACCCTTCCCCCCCAGACATCTCTCCAGCCTTCCCTGCAGCCAACCCTCCAGCCTTCCCTGCAACCCAGCTCTGCCTTCTTCGGAGGAACAACCAGAGGTCCTTGAGGAGCCGGATTTGGACATATGGAGCCAGGTATAGTATTGATATCAAGATTTAATATGTAATAAAAGTAATGATGTAAAATAGATGTTAAACTATTGCTAACTATTTAATGCTTGAACAAAAAGTGTTTTAAATATCAATAGACAGTAGTGGTCAAAAATTATGGGGACAATAATAAAAAATGCAGGGGTCAGAATCATTGTCTTTTTAATTTCTTTTTGCATTCAATTTTCAAATGTTATGAGGTGAAAAATGTTTGTGATTAATGAAGCTAAAAATATAAGTATGTCCCTTTTTTATACACAGCCAGAGCTGAGCCAGGAAGAGGGTGACGTTGTGGACCAGGAGGAGGCAGGGCCCAGTGGCACACAGGAGGAGGCAGGGCCCAGTGGCACACAGGAGGAGGCAGGGCCCAGTGGCACACAGGAGGAGGCAGGGCCCAGTGGCACACAGGAGGAGGCCAGGCCCAGCACAAGAGCCCAGATGCCTCCCCTCAAAATTCAACCAAGAATGCCCAAGAGGGTTAGGCAGGTGGAGTAGAAAACACGTGCCTTTATTCGAGAGGCTACTGCGGCCCTCAGAGAGCCCCCCTCCGTTGAAGAGGGCTATGCCGCAGTACTGGCACACAAACTAGCCAGAATGGACATTAGGCAACGGCTCTTTAGTGAGAACCTAATGTTGAAGGTCATCAACAGGGGGTTGATGGGCGAACTAACCCAATTCCCTGACCTAGCAGAGGTCGCCCCTCCTCCTCCTGCCACAAGCTCTCCTCCTGAGACACAGCCTCTGAGGAAGCGTTTAACGAAGGCTGCAGAGAAGGCTGGAGAGAAGGCTACCAGGAAGAGAGAGAAATAATGGCCTTGCTTCTGGATGGTCTTACAGAAGGCACAGACTGTTCTAGTACCACAGACTGGGGACATATATCTCACTTACCTGCTGCTGTTCCTGACCTCTGGGAGTCCAGGACAAGATTGTGTTCCTAATCTTCTTTTTTTTTTTTTTTTAATCCATATTTTGGTGTTCTATTCTTTGATGTTTGCTGTGGGGTCCAAAGGATGCACAAATTCAAGCAGGGTCTCCAGTGCTGCCTACTCACTCGCAAAAGAGTTTGCTAGTGAGTAGGCAGGGACATTTAAAAAATACATTTGATAATTAAGGGACACCAACCTCCTTGAGGGGAAATAATACAAATTCATAATGTTGTCGTGGTAACTTGACACACAAAAGAGAAAACCCCCCAAAAAAATATTCCAAAATATTAAATAAATAAAAAAGGCTGATCTTTTAATTAAGATATTTTAAATCAATTTATAATTTATTACGGAGATCTGGCTTTCCAACAAAAACTAAAATTCATGAGATCACTAAAAATTACTAATAAACAAGTTTGTCATAACTCTTTCTGAATATCATTAGCAAAAGAAGTTCATTATTGTAGCATTATATAAAGAAGAAATGAATGTGCTGCATTAAACGATGCAATAATTTACAGCGTTACGAATGTGCTATCTCCATTACAAACGCTAGTTTTACCAGAACGAGCGCTCCCGTCTCATACTTGATTCTGAGCATGCACATTTTTTTCCCCTCGTAAAAGCATACACACGACCGTTTTTCACGACGTTAAAAAGAACGACGTGAAAAACGACGAGAAAAAATAGAGCAGGTTCTCATTTTTTTTTAGGCCATTTTTCACGTCGTTAAAAATGCTCTGGAGCCTACACACAATGGTTTTTAATGCCCATTTTTAAAAATGAAATTTTTCTCGTCATGAAAAACGATTGTGTGTAAGTCACTAGAATTAGGCCTCACGGATCCGTCTTTTTTAGAACGGATTCTAGCTGGCGTCAAGCCAACACAACCGAATTTGAATACTTACACAGAAGTAGCATTATCAACCCCACAGAAGAACTCCAACTAAAGGCCAACCCTGACTTAAGTATAATTAATTTATCACCCTATATCTTATCAAGAGAAGATATTTCGATCTTACAAAAGGGCTTAAACTTTTGTCCCAGTCAAAATCTGGACAAATTTGAGATCTATAAAGATCTACAACTATTCATTCGTAAACTAATTCTGAAGAAACTTTTTCAGAAACAAGAAAATAGCACCCATACTCCTAGGGAAAATCAAGCTATGGATCAATTGATTTCACTGCTGGAAGAAAGTGACACAGCAGATCTTATTGATTCCATTGATCTGTCTCAAATTCTGCAATCTGTGGAGCAAGAGACAAGTTACTCTAAAAGCAACCCTTCAAAATCATTACTGAAGAAAAAATCTGATTTTTGCCCCCCTCCAAGTACGAATCCCAATGCTGCTGCTTTTTTAAAGTTGGTAAACAAAGATTTGGAAAAAATGAGAACAAACACCAAGGGCCCTAATAACTTAAATAATAAGGAAATTGAGACATTAAAGTTACTTGCTGATAATAACCAAATCACAATAAAAACCATTGGATAAGGGTGGCAATGTGGTCCTCCTAAACAATGAGGACTACATTGACATCTGTAAAAAAATCCTTGATAATCCGGATTGGTATCGCCGGATTCCAGCCTCTATCGTTGAAAAATACAATAAAGAATTTTATGCACTGATTGATGCTGCTCATCTGAATATTGTCATAAATAAAAAAACATGGAGTTATATTATAAATAACTTCCCAAAAGTACCCATGTTCTATATATTACCGAAAATTCACAAAAATCCCCAAAAACCCCCAGGTAGACCTATTATCTCGGGTATTGGGTCAATTAGTGACAATGCAAGTAAATTGGTTGATGAATTCTTAGGACCACATGTAGTCTCTCTACCATCTTATGTAAGGGACACCACTCATATCTTACAGATTCTGGTGGATACAATATATATTCCGGAATCAGCAACCTTAGTCACTATAGATGTGGAAACTTTATATAATACAATCCCTCATGACAAAGGATTAGCAGTAATCAATCACATTTTGCAACAAGCTACGGTTGTGGATCCAGTTTATAATGAATTCATCCTTTCACTCCTAGAGCATATCCTTGGACACAATGTTTTTACTTTTAATGGCTCCCACTAGGGATGAGGTTCGAGTCAAACTCATGTTCGACTCGAACATTGCCTGTTCGCCGAACAATGAACAATTTGGGGTGTTCGCGGCAAATTCGAAAAGTCTATGGGAGAAATCTAAAGTGCTAATTATAAAGGCTTATATGCAAGTTATTGTCCTAAAAAGTGTTTGGGGACCCGGGTCCTGCCCCAGGGGACATGTATCAATGCAAAAAAAAGTTTTAAAAACGGACGTTTTTTTAGGAGCAGTGATTTTAATAATGCTTAAAGTGAAACAATAAAAGTGAAATATTCCTTTAAATTTCGTACCTGGGGGGTGTGTATGATATGCATGTAAAGTGGCGCATGTTTCCCGTGCTTAGAACTGTCCCTGCACAAAGTGTCATTTTTGAAGGAAAAAAGGTAATTTAAAACTCACTCGCGGCTATTAATGAATTGTTGGCTTTTATCAATACATAGAAAAGTCATTGATAAAAAAAAAAAAAAGCGTGGGGGTTCCCCCAAATTCAATTACCAGGCCCTTCAGGTCAAGAATCGATATTAAGGGGAATCCCACCGCAAATTAAAAAAAAAATGGCGTGCGGTTCCCCCTAAATATCCATACCAGGCCCTTCAAATCTGGCATGGATTTTAAGGGGAACTCCACCCCAAATTTAAAAAAAAATGGCGTGGAGTCCCCCCAAAAATCCATACCAGACCCTTATCCGAGCACGCAACCTGGCCCGCCGCAGGGGAAGAGGGGGGGATGAGAGAGCCGTACCAGGCCACATGCCCTCAACATGGGGAGGATGTCCCCATGTTGATGGGGACAAGGGCCTCATCCCCACAACCCTTGCCCGGTGGTTGTGGGGGTCTGCGGGCGGGGGGTTTATCGGAATCTGGAAGACCCCTTTAACAAAGGGGACCCCCAGATCCCGGCCCCCCCTATGTGAATTGGTAAGGGGTACATTGTACCCCTACCATTTCACGAAGAAAGTGTCAAAAAAAATGTAAATAAAAACACACAAACACCTTGGAAAAGTCCTTTTTATTAAAAAATAAAAAAAAAACATTCCAGCGATGAAATCCAGTGTTCCGCGGCGATCCCGATGTCCAGCGCTGTCCGTCATTGGTTGTGCCTGAGCGGACCTGATGGGGAACTTCCTCCGCAGTGTTTTAAATGTATAGACCCACCCCTTCTAAAGTTCCTCATCAGGTCCGCTCAGCGGACCAGATGCGGAACGCGAGAAGGGGCGGGTCTATTCATGTATTGCACAGCGAACGAAGTTCCCCATCAGGTCCGCCCCCTCGGTATGTCCGACCCCGCCTACGTCATTGGCCTGAGCGGGGAACTTCCTTCACTGTGTAATTTAAATTTACACAGTGAAGGAAGTTTCCCGCAGGACACTGGATTTCATCGCTGGAATGTTTTTTTTTTTTTTTTTTTTATAAAGGACTTTTCCAAGGTGTTTGTGTTTTTATTCACATTTTTTGACACTTTCTTAGTGAAATGGTAGGGGTACAATGTACGGTTCAGGAGGAGGGGGGGGGTGCTCTCTCGTCCCCCCTCTTCCCCTGCGGCCGGCCAGGTTGCTTGCTCGGATAAGGGTCTGGTATGGATTTTTGGGGGGACTCCACGCCATTTTTTTTTTTAATTTGGGGTGGAGTTCCCCTTAAAATCCATGCCAGATCTGAAGGGCCTGGTATGGATATTTAGGGGAAACCGCATGCCATTTTTTTTTTTTAAATTTGCGGCGGGGTTCCCCTTAATATCGATTCTTGACCTGAAGGGCCTGGTAATTGAATTTGGGGGAACCCCCACGCTTTTTTTTTTTTTATCAATGACTTTTCTATGTATTGATAAAAGCCGACAATTCATTAATAGCTGCGA